>VOPJ01014392.1:0-95004 GCA_014673585.1 Semibalanus balanoides
AAGTAGAAAAAATACATACTCAACCCAGACAAACGAATTGAGTGAAACAAAAGAATTGAGAGGGCACCCATGGGTGCACCCGATCCATGACAAACACTGTGATGTATGTGCGTGTGGCGACCCTGGCCGCCGGACACCACTGGCCATGGCCCGCCCGGCGCTGCTCAGCACCCATAGCCCGACCCCGCTGCCAGCCAGTACAGCCGTATTATCGTCAGCAGACAGCCGGAACCCGCGCGGCGCCGCTGATTGAGCCCCGTTCACAAGTGGCCTGTCCCGGAACCTGAGCGGTGCGCCCCGCCCCGCCCCGCCGCACCCCTGCGCTGTCCGCCGGGAGGGGTGACCGGCTGAACCACACCCAGGGCAGCGGCCGGTCCTCCTCCCCTCCGCTGCCCGCTCCCCGTCTGACAGAGAGGGAGGAGTGGCCACTGAACTGCCGACATGGCACGTGCCTGTCTGACGGACATGGTGACAGGGAGAGGGAAGTGTGCGCTGTGTCAGACCTCGTACGTGCTACTGACGGCTACCGAAGAAGTGGCCTGTATGTATGTATGTACAGTGTACAGTGCAGTGCAAATGTTCTGTCACCTTCATCGACACCACCTCTGTCTCTGTCTCTTGTCTGTCGGTGCTGCACGCAGTGGAATACAATGCAATTACTAAAGTCCTCGCCTCCGATATCAAGGGCGAGGGCACACATAGTTATATTAGATTTCACTGCGTGCAGCACCGGCAGACAGCACCGATGGACAATGTTGACATTGAATTAAACGGTTGCACTTAAAGGGAATAGTTCACCTTGAAAGTTGTCTTGAAATTCAACCATACGGTGCATCTTGAGCTCAAAACTACGAATATGACTTTGGTTTGGACAAGTGATTGGAGTATATGTGGAGAAAGAAGTAAGTTTCACTTTGTATTTCACGAGAAATCGTACGATAGCAGTGGCGTCTGGCTCCGCCAGACGCCTTTATTACAGTCTCTGGCAAAGGGTTGCGCGCAGCCGGCTGGCTGAGCGATATTAAGAGGCGGTCGTGATCAGGTACTACGTTAGAGAGTGTCCTACCTCCGGAGCGTCTTGGCGCGAACTGCTGAAGCTGTTGTCGGGGCCCCCCGGAAGAAAATGCAGACTATCTGTGTCGAAAACTACTTTACGTTGCGAGTTATATTTCTTCCAGCCTAACTAATTTTTCGAATCTGCTCTACAGAACTGCTATTATCAGTTCAAAAACCCCATGATTAAAGGTGAAACCTCCCTTTAAAGGGACACTTTTGCCCCCACCTTCCCAAGTTCTCAAATTGTACGCTGCTTGTGGTGTCTTAATATGAAGTTAATGCTGCCGAACACGATTATGGAACAATTGTTTCTGACCAAACATTGCTCATTTTCATGAACAATGGTTTTTAGTATTTGGGCTAGATGACGTCTATGAAGATTTTTAGAAAAAATAAACAATCTTCACGCTGCCATAGTTGACTAGTGTATGGCTCAATGTATGGCTCATAGGTAAAACAGTGTACCTGTATTCAACATTGAAGTAAAGAGGACTACCGACATCGCTAGGGTCCCGTTCAAATACATTGGGGACTGGGATGTAACAATGTCAAAAAACTCCAAATTTCTCCTGTGATCGACCTCAGTGGCTGTTTTAGCTTATCACCATACATAATTGCAATGCCAAGCACGCAAAATGGCTATCTCAACTCAAATCTTATGTTAAGGTGGCAGTGTCCCTTTAAGCAAGACTTTTTAGGAATAATTTCAAAGCTAGCTTCCGGCAGACGAAAACTGACATCACCCCAGAGAAATGGAGGGTTTATTCAAATGGTGCACTGCAAGGACTGCTAGTTAATAACCTTTTTCACGAAGGATTTATTCGCCGGGCGCATCGACATCGGGTGGTGTCGATGAAGTAGACAGAACATTTCCACTACACTGTAGCCGTTTTCACGATGGCTTATTTTGCGCGAAATGTTTTAAAACATTTTAAAATGTTTTTAAATGTTTCAGCTGGTGCCGTCTTCACGAGGGCTAATTGCAAGAATGTTTTAACCCTCGCCGTATGGGACCGTAGGGCGAGGGTTAACACATTTTTTCGCCAATTAGTCCATCGTGAAAGCGGCTACTACTAAAAATTTAAAATGTTGTAAAACATTTCGCGCAAAATAACTCATCGTGAAAACGGCTTGTATGTATATACAATGAACGTCCATTATTTTCATCGGAGCCATATCTGCAGAAACGATACACAATCACACTGATATGTTCCCTTCAAGCTAGTGGAGCTTGAATACAAAGTTATCTCATCATCAAGAGGGTTTTATGTATGATGATGTAATTAATGGATTTATCAGCATAATATGTCAAGCTTATTTCAGAGTGATTTTTAATAGAAGTCTATCAATTAAATCGGATATTTTATGCAATATGTATGTACCAGTAAAACGACTTAAACCTATTACTGTCAGGGGGGGGGCGAATCGGCCCCCCTTGAGGTTTTTCGCGTACGGGTCATTCATAACTCAACTCAGAATCTTCAAACTTATTGGCTTTTCCTAAATTTCATTACGCATCCATGAATGGTGTACTTTTTCCAAATGAATTATTAGGAGGGGCCGAGGATAGTTTTTAGGGGGCGTGTTCGCCGTTTTTGACACAAAATCTTTGGATGGTTAGCACTCATAGAGAGTTGTGTGTTTGATGCAGAAATGTTTAGAAAAAACAGACTCGGTAGATCAATTGATTGTTTTTTTCAGTATCGTGCTCTCGAAATGTCAAATTATTGAATTTTGAAATCCATTTTGAAAACGTACTTTTTTGCCACCAAAAATGATGCAAGTTTTTATTTCAAGGACGTTTCAAACGGTTTGTATGTGAAAAAAACATGCCAATAATATGTGTTTAAGTTTCAGGGTGTATTCTAATATTGTGACCTGATGTCGGTCAAATGCTACCTTCCAATATAAGCTATGTGGTGAAAATGAAAACGAGAGTTTAATAATTGCATCATCCATTAATTTCAATATCATGTTCATTTAGCCCTTCTTGATAAAAATCATGTTTTTTTATCAGTTTGATTTTTTGAAAGGTTCATTCAAGGGCACCACACCTTTTTATCAATAACTCGTGACAAGAACATCATAGAGGACTTCCAATGGTCTCAAAATGTTTGTCTCGTCAAACGGCGTTCTTTTGTATGCATTTTGACCGACTCTACATCACCTTGGACCTTGACCTTGAACTTGACCCCGGAGTCAGATTTCGATTGGACAAAGTTGATATGATTGAACTGCACTGACGAGAGAACACGATTGTTACCAAAATAAGTGCTGTATTATCCTTTATATAAAAAGCTGATTAACGAAAAAATTTGCTTTGAAAAACAGTTTTTTTAACATTGGAACTCTTACAGTCCAAACCATTGACCTGAGGTCATTTCTGGTTCCTTTACGTTTGAAAGACAATTAACGCTTTTACAAGTGATTTCTTTCGGATTTCCTTCTTTTTTTTATAGCTTGCCATCAGTTTCGAGATTAATGGCAGGTTTTCCTGAAATATTATTTGTGACAAAAATAATTTTTGATTGACGTATTTGCCTCGAGATAAATGACCCAAGGTCACCAAAATTTGACCAAAATAGAGTTCATTGCGGACCTGAGTCACACACCAAGTGTTCATGTATTCTAGTATATGCGCAGTCTGAGGGGCCGAATAAGCCCCCCCCGACAGATTCGTATACTTTTCATCCCTCCAGGAATAGGGTTAAAGGGAATAGTTAACCTTCAACAGGGGGCATTGAACTGAGATAGGCGAATTTGTAATGCAGTTCGAAAATTGAGTTATGGTGAAAGAACTACCTCGCTACTCTAAGTACTTTCGAGATAGGACTAGAAAGCCACTTGTAGAAGACAAAGATTAATTTCCCAAAAAAACTTCGGCGGTAATATGACATCATACCTGCTGACGTCAGAACTGCGTCATACGCAGATTCTGCCGCAAACTATACTGTAACCATTGCCATTAGTACCAACCACAGCTGTTGCTTTCGTTACAAACAGCCTGCGGTGGATGCCTTATGCCTTAAGTCCGTCATAACGTATTGTGTGCAATAGCTTAACCGTATCCAAGCTACCATATGCCATCGACGTCATGTACTATCATGAAGTTTGTTATGGCCATGAAGGAGAAAAGAGAAACATGCACATTTTTCGACGGATATCTATCGTTCGTCCAAACAAATTTAAGATTTTTTTCAGCTCAAAATCCTACGTATGTTAAATTTCAAGACAACTTTCAAAGTGACCTATTCCCTTTAACCCTATTAGTGGCAGGCTCCCGGCTACCCCTATTAGTGGCAGGGGGGGGGGCATTATAGCCCTGCTGATCTCGAAAGACAACGATCTTAAACTCAAACGGCATTCGGTAGCACGTCAATTTGGTCGGAGGTGAGCCTAATATGCTAATTCAGGTCACGTGGGAGTCACAGTCACGTCAAGACAATGTTTGCCGGTCATCAAAGTCTGGTGGGTTGGGAATTGTTCGCGCAAGAATGCGATATTACGCTTACAGTTGATAACGGTATCGAGTTGTGATCTGACACTCGACATTACATGCCTAAGCTGTTTTTTATTAGGTCAGGTCAAGTTCATCCGAGGTCACGAGGTCAAACTACAGATTACGGTCATTAGGAGCTGTAACACATGTTTGAGGGTTCTTTTTCGACAAGAGCGCGAAAAATGGCATTAAAACATTGTTTGTTCCAAGTAAATAGAAGAAAAATGTTTGTTCCAAATAAATAGAAGTAAAAAGCAAAAAATGGAAATAAAATTGTATGCATGATTAATGATTATGCTGTAGAGGTGGTCGAATTTTGTCTTTGAAAGGTTTTAAGTTAGTCATTTTTGAAGATATCGGCTTTAAACTGCACATATTTATTTTGCTCGTCTCGATCATATATATTCCGTTTTTTTTTTATTCTGATTATTTTGTAAAATTTTGTAAAAAATGTCTTTGGATTTCTCTCAATTTTGAACTTCAGTAACTTTTGAAAATCCGAGACTACAATTTGATAGCCAAGTTTATTTTTTCTCATTTTATATATGACAATTGAGTTTATATTAACAACTGTGCATTTGAAAGTGTTTCCCGCAAACCCTTATTTTTCAACAAAAACGCAGAACATGACGTCACTTCGATGTCATTTCCGGTTGACCTGTCATATCCCTATCTTTTTTATTCAGGCAACATGTGTCAAATTGATGTGAGACAAGGTACTTCATATTTGGTGACGA
This sequence comes from Semibalanus balanoides, assembly GCA_014673585.1. Taxonomy (NCBI): domain Eukaryota; kingdom Metazoa; phylum Arthropoda; class Thecostraca; order Balanomorpha; family Balanidae; genus Semibalanus; species Semibalanus balanoides. The sequence goes on from VOPJ01014392.1 coordinate 5,293, forward strand.
TACCTCTGTTGATTTAGGAGATATTGCAAAATAAGGCGAGCTGGTCTATAAATAGCCCTCCCCCAGTAACTCGCCGGTTAAAGTGTCACCTCCAGAGGTTTTCTAAAAAGCAGCCCAAATGAATGCAAGGAATTAACAATTATGTATGCTCTTGCTCAAATTTACTCAAAAGCAATGTATCGGCAAATAATTTTATATTTGTGTCGACTCCAAAACGTTTGTCCCAGTTGTGCTCAGCACTAAATTCAAGATGGCTGCCCTTATCCTGTTTTGGCGCAACTGTTACGCGTTCAAGTGCCGCGTCCAAAGTCGAGCTGCGTCCGAATTCGCCTTTGACCTTTGATGACCTCATTTGACTTTGAAGATATTGGTCCATGGTCATTCAAATTTACTAAAAATAAGTTCTTCGAAGGCCCTACCCACCAACCGAATTTCATGATTCTTGCTCTAATGAGAGCTGAGATCTGAGGGAGGCGAAAAAGCCCACCCCCGACCGATTCGTACACTTTTTATCCGTCCCGGAAAAGCGTTGATGATGCGTCAATGACGCAGGCAAAGTTGCTTACGTATAGATAATGCCAGAAAGTAGAGGCCAATTCCAGCCGATGGAAAAGGAAAGGAGCAAATTTATTGGTAACTACGATGGTGATGATGACCTTAAGGAAGTTTCCAAAATGTCTCGTTTGCATAAAAAGAGTCAAAGAGCCGATAACTCAGTGAGAGTGGGAATCATAATACACATTTCTGCAACTGGCAATCATAATTGAAATAGGCTCCATCACATTTTGTACTTCCTGCAATAACGCGCTTGATTTGATCGCGTTATTCCCTCTGTCCTCTGGATTAGCTGAGCACACCCAGTCATCAGTTGTATGTTCTGAATATGTGTTTCGCGCTAAGTGAATAGTTCGCTCAATTTAGCGCATTGTATGACGATAATAGACCACACGTAATATGCCCCGAGCTGAAACATCTATTGTCTGGCAATTGACGATCAGTGCTGTGTAGCATTTTGCGACATTTTTTGACGATACGCAGTTAATGCTACAAGACTGATTAGACCAGAACTTAGCAGACACACACCAGAATATACAAGTAAGACAACGAGCAGCAAAGAGCTTTAGGGGCCCATCTAGCTTGTAGCTGACCAGTCCAGAGGCGTCGCTACCTTCTAAAAAGTGGGGGTCCACTGCCAGGGGGCGCCATACCCAGAGGGGGGGTGCCCCGCTCTAGAGGAGTGCAAACCCCATGAACTTGCTGAATTTCACTTAGGAGCAGATCCAGCCATTTTTAGAGGGGTTGAAATTCAGTGACGTATTTCGAACAATGTTAAGCGGTGGGAGGGTATAGCAGGCTGTCAGGCCATCAGAGCGAGACAATTGTTGAAAGGGGGAGAGCGCGTCGTCTAATTGCAACTGCAGGTATGTATCGTCCGACGACCTTCTCTGTGGGGATGCCAAACATGGTTTCAGGACTTTTCGGGGGCCCGTGGCCTCTTGCCCCCTGAATCCACTTCTGATTTAACTTGATTTTTTGTCCGGGCACACTTTCAAATAAAAAGAGGCTAGGTGGTTATATAGAATATAGACATCGACGAAACAAGACGATGATATCGAATATGAATGTTGACGTTACGCAGTAGGTCATTCAATTTGGTATTGGTTCCCAATCTAAAAATACTGTTTTGACAACTGCTAATATACAGCCGCACAGCCGCACGCTTATATAAGGACTGTACACTGTACACTGTAGGGTGTGTCATCAAAGGGGTGAATCTCTTGGAATCAACTGAAACAAAGAAATTCCTTGGCGGTAGAGCCCAAGAGTATAACATGGCATAGCACAAGTTCTTCCGAGAAACTTAAATTCGTGAGACGCGAGCCGATCGTAATGTCGCTATAAGCCGACGCCCGGCGTTGAAGTCTCTGCATGTTGAGCGGTAGCGGCCGCCGCTGGTAACACTAAGCCGTGGGAGGCAAGCGATGCAAAATAACTTTGCATATGTAAACGATGCTACCGAGCTTTTTTAACTGATTCTCGTGAAAGTGTGCCATTCTAAGGTCAAAAATGCAGTTAAGACATTGGCTGAATAATCGTCATATGGCAGAAGCTTTGGTGTTGTTGAGTATCAACTCGCTGTACGAGTACGTTAGTAAATACTGCTTTTCGACTTTTACTTCTCTAAGACACCTCATGTGCTGCAAACGAAACCATGCCTATCATATGACTCACAATATATTTCCTGTTGTACAGCTTGTACAACTTATCGGCAGTGCACCGCGCTGATCTAGATCCATTTACATGCATTTGAGAACACGCACATAAACATACACAACAGACACACGCACGTAACAAAACACACACACACACACACACACACACACTACACACACACACACACACACACACACACACACACACACACACACACACTACCGAGTTCTTAAATGTAACGGCAATATACATCAGCAAATAGCGTAAGCATGAACGATAATACGACATACAATGGTATAAAGTATGATGATGAGTACATGCTTAACAATAGCCGTTTTCACGATTAATTATTTTGCTCGAAAAGCTTTAAAACATTTTTACAATATTTTCATATGTTTTGGTAGTAATCTTTTTCACGTTGGATTAATTTGCGAGAAATGTTTTAACCCTCGCCCTACGGTCCCGTAAGGCGAGGGTTAAAACTTTTTTTCACAAATTAGTCCATCGTGAAAACGGCTACTATAACATTTTAAAAAAAATGTTTTAAAATATTTCGCGCAAAATAATCCATCGTGAAAACGGCTAATGAATACATTTAAACAGTCAAATCCTCATATTAATTTATTGGTGACCAAGACGCGTTTCGTAAAGTTACTTCATCAGTTGGTCATTCAAAAGGGACTTTGAATGACCCTTTTGAATGACCAACTGATGAAGTAACTTTACGAAACGCGTCTTTTTCATCAATAAATTAATATGAAGAGTCAAGAGTTGACTGTTTATATATGTCAATATGAACGTGAACAATGAATACATTAACAACCAAATGATACGTAAAAAGTTTCAACATTCATTGCTATGAATTAGAAAGACATTGTGTTTCCATATTTACCTGGCCTTAGTTCAGTGGTCCGATTCGCCACCGGGCTGACGCAGTCGGGACGGAGCCGCTTTTAACCCCCGAGGCTAGCAGGTACAGCAGCTGCTGGTCCGTGCTCAGCTGCTGGACCAGGTTGACCGGCAGATTGGGCACGTGCCCCGGCATGGGCTCGAATTCCACAAGCGTCCCTCTCCCAGACCTCTCCGGCGCAGGTCTTGCTGATGGGTCCAGACACATATTTTGGTTCTGTGGTCGTGCCGTCCAGGCTCAGCAGTTGGTGGCGGAGGTTCAGCTCGTTGCCGTGAAGCTGGCTGAGGAACCAGTGCACGGGTGACTCGGTGACCAGCTCAAACAGCCGGCACACGCCACCTTTCGTCCCGGTATTGACGGCCGTGCCGTTGCAGCCGTCGCAGCTGAGCAGCAAACGGAAGAGCCCAGGATCTTCACCATCCCTACGATAAACTTTGAGGCTGTGAGCTATACAGACATGATCTCCTGGTGCGGACCAGTCACACGGTATCCACTCCTGCGAGATCTGAGTGACGGCGAGCTGCGGGACATATATTGCAGGCTCCGATGGCCATCCCGCCCTATCCAGTTCACACCCAAGCGGTGGAGAGGGCCGTGCACACCGTCACCGAGGCATGCTCGGCGGTAATGGGAGAAGACACGCGGTATGGCCTCATCACGGTCAAGCTCAGGCACCGTCAGATTCTCCCCACCATCAACTCTAAAAAATATCTGCTCTGAAGGTAAGCTGGCAATTGTTAACTAATCACATCCTTATAAGAGTCAGCTTCCCGTTTCACTTCAATGAATTGTACATTGTACAATAGATTGAAGTGCATTGTACAATGTACATTGTTTAATATATTTAAGCCAAAACGGGAGTCTGGCACATTTGAGGATGTGTTTAGTTAATAATTTCCAGCATACCTTCAGAGCAGATCTTTCTTAGAGTTGAAGGGTGGTATTTTTTATTTTCCTTGATTTTTTTGATTTTTTTGTAGGAGGCACCTCCAGCGCCCTCTCAAAACCCAGAAAAGACGCACTTTTTAAGGGGACGCCTTCGACGCCCACTCAAAAGTGAGGGGGTCCAGGGCACCCGAACCCCCGGTAGAGACGTCCCTGGGATGTCCCACCTAACTATTTTGGTTGTTCCCTTTGAGCTATTGTTATTAATAAATTTTTGCAAGGGAGTTTTTGCGTTAAATAACTCAAACTTAACTAATGTCGTTTCCATGGAAGGACAAACGCGCTGTCAAGATTTGGAGGTTTCTCCAAGTACACCCGACAATTTTTGTTGCTAGTCCGGATGTTTTTGTACTGAATGGCTTTCCGAGGTGCCTTTAGGACCCGCGCTAAGCAGAGCTTGTTTGCGCTGGTCCTGATCTCACCTTCCGATCGCGCAATTCCTGTTGGCCGGATAATTTAGAGACGAAAGTTGTACGTGCCCAACATGCCTGGACACGGTCCGCCCCGCTCGCTGACGTCACCTGGCGACCGCTGCCACCGGCCGCAGGCCATCCCAGTCAGGAGCAAATAGCGAGCGCCAAAGCGACTCGAACCCAGGCTGCCACTACTGGGATAGGTCAGAAGACCAGCGCTCTCCCATTGAGCTACAGGGGCGGACGTTTTGTGTTGAGGGTACCCACTGAATAATAAAGAAATGTGCAAAAATGTGATTCCTCAGTATCCACGATTATAATCGAAATACCGCTATCGAAGCACCAACAGCATTTCCGTAAAGAAGTTTAGGCATCTTTTTTAAATACCAACGGGATGGCTAATACATGGCTGTGATGCTAAGATAATGTTAATGCTGGAGATCAGACTTGTGCCTGGATCCCGAAGTTGGATCTGGGATCCCAATGGATCCCTCAGTATAAAATGCATGAGGATCTTGGATCCCAGCATATCACTTAGCTTAAAGTGCATGAGGATCTGGTATGCTTCTGGATCCCTCCGCGTAAAATGCTTCAGGATCTTGGATCTCAGTGGATCTTTGACTAAAAGCGAGCCTTAGATCTTGAAACACATGATGCAGGGACTGACATCAAAATTTGTGGTCTCTATTTTGCGTTTGTATTGTGTAGATAATGTATACCTGCAAATTACCTTGTTAGTTGTACCTATAAGCAAATACAGATATTGTAATTAATTTTATAATATGATACAAATAGCAAGAAGGTTTTTACCAGTGTGCCTGGATCCCGAAGTTGGATCTTGGATCCCAGTGGATCCCTAGGCATAATATATTAGGATCTTGAATCTTTGTGGATCCCTCTGCTTATTGTGTTCGTGGATCTGGCGTCTCATGTGGATCTCGGGACACAGGACACAAAGATCCAGAGATCCACTGGATCCCTGATCCAGGCACATATCTGCTGGAGATTGATAACTGCTTTTGCGAGCTACTAGGACCATTAGAAGACTCATTTCAAGTCAAGTTCATCTAGAGCATTGTATTGAGTATGCTGTACAAGTTGTCCTAATGAGGTCAAAGTGGCGACCTCGGCAAGCCCGATAATATCCACAACACTACCACGCGTCTCATTACAAACCTCGGCTAGCCCGATAATATACATACCAGTACCACGCGTCTCATTACAAACCTGGGCTAGCCCGATAATATACATACCAGTGCCACGCGTCTCATTAAAAACCTCGGCTAGCCCAATAATATACATACCAGTACCACGCGTCTCATTACAAGCCTCGGCTAGCCCGATAACATACATACCAGTACCACGCGTCTCATTACAAACCTCGGCTAGCCCGACAATATACATACCAGTACCACGCGTCTCATTACAAACCTCGGCTAGCCCAATAATATGCATACCAGTACCACGCGTCTCATTACAAACCTCGGCTAGCCCGATAATATCCACACCACTACCACGGGTCTCATTACAAACCTCGGCTAGCCCGACAGTATCCACACGACTACCACGCGTCTCACTACAAACCCCACAGGAGGAGGTGCAATGTCCTCTGTGAGTTGTTCCTCTCCGGCTAACCCCCCGTCCGGTGGGCAGTGATCGCAGAGCGGCAAGGTATGTGCTGTCCAGCGCGGTCGTGGGAGTCACCCCCCCCCCCGCCCCGCCCCCGCAGAGGCGTGGCCCGCCCGGCCGGATACGACCGGAAGCGGGTGCGCGGGGAAGCGTAGCGGAACCGGCCGCAGCGCGCGGGGAACAGTGACCCAAATGGCGGCGCCGTTCGGCCGCCACACCACCGCCACTGGTCGCCGACATGTGTCCGGCCAGCGCGCCTCCCGCACCTGCCGCACCCACTCCACGCCGCAGTGTGGTCCAGTGTCTCCACCAGGGAGGAGCTCCGGTACCAGCAGTACGGGATGCAGCGCAGCCCCACGGCAAGATGACGTCTGGGAAAAAGGTGGGTCCACTGCCGGGGGCGCAGCAACGCTGCCGTCAGTGATGTGAGGTTTTGCAAGTATTGTGGATTAGTTAGATTGATTCAAGAAGTGCGATTGATAACCAATTTTGCATTCGCGTGTCACTAATGTTTGTGCTTTGAAGCCTTTAGCAGCAGGTGCTGCGCCTCTAAAACCTAATGAAGACTTACGCTGGCAGGTAACAACATCGGTAGTTCAAATGCAATATTTGCATGCATAAATAGGAAGTTCTGCAATATGAGCATACTCGTATGTATAGCATGATGATTAATAAACCGTTCGCATAAAAAAGTAAATCTTAGATGCAAATAATATATTACCGTACTCGTCACTTCTGCGGCTATTTTGACAGTTCATTGCAGTCACTGCAGCCGCCAGGGTGCAGCTTGTGCAGCCTGCATTGAATTGCGGAAGATTGAGCGCTGTCTCATACCATGGATGATGATCATAATCGTGCAACAGCCTGCTGGCGATTCTGAATCGACAGATCTCAGTCTTTATAATAGCCCTTTTCACGAAGGACTTAATTTACCGGGTAATTTGGGGCATTTGGGGCGATTGGGGCGTTTGGTTTAAATCGAGGGCTTAGGGCAGAATTTTTCAATTTTGACATTTGGAATTCAGGACATTTTGAACCTAACACCGTGTCACATGGCCATAGCTTTAACACTGCCACCCACGCCGCCCCATTTCAAACCAAACGCCACCAGTCTCCCCAACGCCATCAAACGCCCCAAACGCCCTAATCACCCGGTGAACTAAGTCCCTCGTAAAAATGGCTAATGCCAAGTTTTCTCAACATAGCTGTAGCTTTTGTGTAGACATCTTGGCGATGTATTACGAACTATTCATAATACTTTTATCAAAATGACGGCACATTTGAGATGTCACTTTTTGTCTATTGCGGTTCGCTATGCACCTGTGAAGATTGATCTCCTTTTGTTGTCACTTCGTAGTCTAGTTGTATCTCCATCCTATTATACGAGTACATGCATTTTATAACGCTGTACTATTTTTATTTTTGTGTATTCGAAGTTCGATGCAAATCTGTGCATCAACGCAATGTTCAATTATAACGGCGTATCACTATCATAATGAACTTAAAATGATGAAATTGTCATGATACATGATGAGTTCATCTCATATCATGATACTTGATTATACATACACAGCTCTGACTCTCGGGCGGAGCGTCATCTTCTGAAGTGCTGCCCACTGACTAAGCTCACGAGCATAGTTAACGCGGAAGCTGGCTGTTTGGCCATTATGGGTAACCACATTGACAAGAAAATGGTACAACTTTGACTTGGTTTAAATTTCAGATTGGTGAAATATAGGTGCATTGAAATTTGCATTTAATACGAGGTAAGATGGGTAAATTACAGCATCCTCTCTCATAGCTGAGTTGGTGATCGAGCATATACGCGACTGTAATTCCGCCCCTCTAAGGCGAAATGTTTAAATAGAGAAGCAATCAATAACTTGCTTTGATTTTCCTTTTACTTGAGAATATTGAAAAAATTATTTGGTGACAAAGATGAGGTTGATACCCCTGTTATCTGTATCACAGGTTGTGCTAGTGAGTAGTGATAACTGATACAGTGAATTAAATTACTCAGATTGCATTTAATTTGTACATGTCTTAATCATCATAGTGAACAGAGGCGACTTATTTCCTGATTGAGTATCCAACGTTCCAATGTAAGTGTATCCCTGCATTATTCAACATGCATAATTCGCATCCATTTAACCTGATTTTCGGCCAAATATGCATATGTTTTGTCTTGGTTCTAACATACAGTCCGGCTCAAAATCCCCTCTAACTAGATTAGGCCCTCAGCTCCAATTATGCATCCTGGCCGGATATGCATCGTATTGGTGAAAGTTTAATCCTGCCTATGCCCATGGTCACCTCTGATGGCATCCAGCCGGGATGATCCGTCTGATGACGTATCAACATAAGTCCCGTCCGACACACACACACACACACACACCTACACACACACACACACACACACACACACACACACACACACACACACACCTACAACACACACACACACACACCACACACACCACACGACGCCACACACATACACACATCAAAACACACAGTCACAGAGAGGTGCAGCAGACCCACCGGCACGGCCTCATTTCACGGCAATATACCGGCTGAACACACACCGCTCTTTAACCCATCATTACCTTCTGAGTTACTCACACACGTCCGCGACCTCGGCCTTGTGTAGGATGGTATGATGACGCACGCGTCTTCAAACAGCGTGACGCGTGCCGCGACTCGTCTCCAGCCCGCGTGACGCGTGTACGTGACGTTACGGCGTGACGCAGTGACCTCCCCTGCACCGGAAGTGGGCTATGGAGATTGGAGAGAAGTGACGGCGCTTCGGAGCTGCGGGTCCATCATGGGGGCGAACGGAACACAAACAGCCTCTGGCTAAGGTCTCCGGCGCCCTTAGGAATAATGCAAACTGAATACATTGTCGGATGCCGCTGTTTGTACATGAAAGTCATTGAAATAAATTCAAAATGAATATTCAAGTGTAGTCAATATTTAGATAAGGTTATTTATGGAGTACATCATAAGTTTGTGTATCTTCATTGAGCCTACAAATATTTAATAATCACTGAAGCTATTCAATTATTTGTTTTGACTAGTTTACAGATATTTTTAAGTGGATACAATTGAGCTTCCGTAACGTCTAACGAAATATATGACTACATTACGAGATTATCATTACTCATAAATGTGTATATCTTAAAGTAAGTAGATAAATGAAAGATACAAAAAAGCATACCCATTTGCCACAATTCCAGAACCTAGCCGTGTATATGCAGTATGTAGCAGAAGTGGCTGTCGTCAGAGACCCGGACACGGGCAGGAGCCACTTCCGGTACTGGGCCTGCCTCCTCCGGCACCGGGCCTGCCTCCTCCGGCACCGGGCCTGCCTCCTCCGACACCAGGTCCTGCCTCCTCCGGCACTGGGCCTGCCTCCTCCGGCACTGGGCCTGCCTCCTCCGACAGGGGCCTGCCTCCTCCGGCACCTCCGGCACCGGGCCTGCCTCCTCCGGCACTGGGCCTGCCTGCTCCGGTACCCGTCACTCCGTGAGGGTCATCAGGAGCCAGGTCCCCGCCACCAGGCCATCACTCCGTGGGAGTCGTGCCGGTCCGGCGTCGGTCCGCTGGTCACGGTGGCGTCCCTCCGGGGCGGGGCAGGCTGACCTGTCACGTGCCCCGGGCGTTCCCCCACCCTGCGGCGGGGCCTCACCCAGCCCCGCCCCATCGCGCCCCGCGCCGCACATTTACCGCTCACCTGCGACGGACGTGTCTCGCCGGAGTAACGGTGCGGTAGCGGGGCAGCAGGGGGAGGGGGTGGGGGAAAGAGGATGGGATGACGGGAATCACACGGAACGGTCAAATCGGAGGTGTCATTGCACTCCATATCGAGCACGTATGCTGCGTACGCCGGCCCTGAACAGTGCACTACAATTAATGTTCTGTCCACTTCCTCGACACCACCTGTCGGTGCTGCACACTGTGAAATTCAATGCAATTACTATACCCCTCACCCTCGGTATCACGGGCGAGGGCGTAAATAGTTGCATTGGATTTCACTGCGTGTAGAACCGATAGACAGGTGGAGTCGATGCAGGCATATCGCTATATCGCTACAGGCATCACATTCGTAATGCCGTACATTACGTAGACAGGTGGAGTCGATACAGGCATATCGCTATATCGCTACAGGCATCACATTCGTAATGCCGTACATTACGAATCACCAGAAACATTTGAACCCACCTTCATTGTGATTTATTTACCCTTGAAATGAAGCCTTTGTCAATTTTAAATGTTCCAATCGCATTACCTGTAGCGGGACCCAAGTGGAAAACTAATTTCCTGCGGCCTTTAGTCTGGTACTCGAAGCGAGAAATCTGTCTGTTTTCGCGACATTGTCTTGTTGACGAATGAAGCTCACTGAAGCTCGGAAACATTATCCAATCATTTTGGTGCACGCATCCTGGGAAATAGTGTCATTACATTGCTCGTGTCGCTGGAATAATTATCGGGACACAAGGTCCTTTTCTTCTACCTTTTCCGGTCTCAGTGATCCATTTGTATGGCTGTATACAGGTAAATGAAAACGGAAATGTTCGCACATTTGAAAGCAGTCAAATAAACCCCGGTTGAAGTCAAAAATATAGTGTAAGTGCTGCTGAACACGGTGGTGTTATTTGTTTCTCAAAAGGTCTTGAGATAAAAACATAACATCATCGGTCTTGTCTGGGATCGTGGCGCAAACAAGACAGTGCTTGCCCAAATGCGTGCTAAAGTTACCGGAAAGTAAAACGCTTCGAGAACTACCATAGTACTTGCTTAAAGTAGTCGTCACTATAAGTAAACAATTATATTATATATTTTCGCTAAGAATGTTGCTAAGAATAACGTTTTATAGACGATTTAAGCATCAAAATCACGATAAATGCCCCCCAAACTTCATTCTTGCAGTCAAAGGAATAAGGTACTGAAACAGTATATTTTTGTCCAGCACCATCTGTTTCATTGTTTATCAAGCACTTCCCCCCAAGTCTTGCGTCATCTGTGCAGGGACGTGGGAGCCGTTGGGGCAGTGGGGGCAACTCGCCCCCTCAACTTTGGACCTGTTGGGGTGACGCCCCCCAACTTTGGAGCTAGGTGTCGGCCCTCCCCGTTTTTTACCATGATCGTTTAACTCTGAATTTGATCAACGGCATTGTCTACGAAGAATTGCTTATGTTTTGTAAAACAAAAGTGCAATTTCAATCAAAAATTAAAATAATTAAAATTAAACTGCATTGAATTTGGTACTGGTTTTGCATCTTTCCATCTAAACAGTGGCATCGCACATTTAACCATCGTAGCATGGAAACACTGCTAAATACAGCGTACACCTAGTAAAGGATATGTTTCTTCGTCGTAACGTTGATAGAGCTATTTCTTGGTCACAATCACGGTAGATAAAATACTCATGGTCACAAGGTTTAATGTTTTTTTGGAGGAAAATGATACTATTCATGAAATATTACTAGGCGCCACACAGTAAATAATATTGTGTTTCTTTGGCATGAGGGTAGGTCACGGCGTTTCATTTTTTAAAGCAAAACGCGTCATTAGCCGTTTTCACGAAGTATGTATTTGTATCCGGTAGTATCCGGTAGTACCCGGTAATATTTCGTGCGTTTTGGGTAATTGAGTCTAGGAACACGGCTTTTTCCAAATCTTTTTGGTATCAATTGAAACTTTATTAATTCATGCTCATTTATTCTGCTCTTACAATTAGAAATTTCCCGTTAGTTTTATTTGCATAATCAAATGCATGCACACATATTACCGGGTACTACCGGGTACTACCCAGTAATATGTGTTCATGAATTTGATTATACGAAGAAAACTAACGGGAAATTGCGCATTGTAAGAGAAGATAAATGTGCATGAATTCATAAAGTTTTAATTGATACCAAAAATATCTGGAAAAGCCGTGTTTCTACACTCAATTACTAAAAACGCACGAAACATTACCGGGTACTACCGGGTATTACCGGGTAAAAGTAAATCCTTCGTGAAAACGGCTATTACAGTTGTATGATGTCGACTCAGCTCCCCTGACGGTCAGCAGATAAAGAGTCGGAAAGGGGTCGAAAAAGGAAAAGTGGTCACAACGAAATTCCGGTTCAAGGCGGTCGCCGGTATTGACGCATCTAGAACAAGTGGCGATATATCGGGGATATATTCCAATATATCGGGTGAACGGGTGGCGATATACGGCGATAATCCTGTAGGCGATATAATCGTTTCTACACTCAATTCTAACTCTACCACAGCGATATATCGCTTTTTTAGTTATACTTTTTGCTTCCTCAGGTCTGCCCAAAAGTCCCCCCCCCCAACTTGAAAGTACTTCCCACGCCCCTGCATCTGTGCGTTATAATCATGCGTCAAATCAGCCAAAATCAGCTTCATCAGCGACTGGAGTTACCTGGTATTCTAGTTTCTGACTAGTAAGACTTGGGATTCATTTATTAAGATGTTTCTATGAAGATGTGAAAGCTTCCAGGTCCTTTTCTAGTAAAGAGAGCAGCTTGCCTATCTCAGCTTAAAACCCCATTAACAAAGTGAATTGTTTCCTTAAACGAAACTGCAAAATTTTGTCTGCGACATGTTGCCCTATACTAGTCGGGGTGAAGTGACAAAAGAGGTGGGACAAAAATGTTTATTGATTAACATCATAACATGCAATGCAAACAATCGTTTGCGCATATCCTCATTCGTGCTGGCTTGATGAGACGCTTCGAAATGGATCATTGTTTTCTGTTTTCAGAAATATGTACTGTTCTCGTGTTTTCAGAAATATGTTCTGTTCTCGTGTGGCTGGCTACCAGTGTGTCACACGATTGTCTACCTATAGTCTCCGTCAGTTTATTGTGTAGACTAAGGTGTAGTTGTTTTGGTGAAAGATCCAGTGGTCCTTCCTTTATCCTTTCTTCAGCTTGGATGTCGAGAAGAAGAAAAAATACATTAGTCCGTTAATGAATTGCAATGCTTGTACGCAACCAGAATGCATCCTGAAAACTATCAAAATGCAAGACAACTATCAATAAACTATCGATATTGGTTTGTTGGCTCTATCGGCGTCTCCGGAGACCGCCAATCTGACATCAGAGAGCTAGCGACATACTGGTGCCTACTGTCACAGGTGGCGCCGCAGTCAACCTAATGATCATATCGTATCACTGCGCTTGCCTAGCGTAAAAGGCAGTTGAATGGCAATATAAGTCTCTTCAGGTATAACGAGAACGACGGGGACGCTTGCACGCCATTATTGACGGTGGCTGCCATGGGGGAGTTGGTGGTGGCGATGGTGTTAGTGGCAGCGGCGGTTGAGGGTTGGTGATGGTGGACAGGATATCCCTGTCCCGGGCGGAAGCGGCGGGTATAGGATGAGGATGACATGGAATGCCGCTGCTGACGACCCGAGGCCGTGAACGACAGTGATAGAGGATGACGCAGGCAGCCAGTGGGAAACGGTGATTCCAGAGCACCGTTCAAAGTCTGTGACCTTACTGTGGATTAGCTCTGCTGGTCCCTTCGTTATGTAACGGTGCCTACATCCGCACATTTTCCGCGTAGGATCGAGGCACATGGCTTTAGCTGACAGAACACCATAGTCTGCTCTACAGCACCGTTTCCTTCCCTAATGGGCCATGGATATTTTATCTTTGCTATGTTAACTGTTAATCAACGTCGCATCACGGAACCACCTGGAGCTGTGGCGGAGTTGTATGACTTCGAATCGTTTGACAAGTGTGCTTTAAACTATCTAAGCCTTAGTCTAAGTGGCTGAGCTGACTTTGCCACTGGCATGCCAGTTTTTTGGGGGGTGATCTGTTATGTGAGTCATTGTATGTCCCTCTTCGACATCATTGTGCATCCACAATGGTCGAAATAGGGAAACGAGAGTGTCTGTCATACCTGCGATGAACTTCTTCTCTAACGGCAAGGCTTCACCTGAGCTGTAGGCCATGTTTGCTTTTCCCCTTCAAATGGTCATGACCGGCGCCTGCAGGACAGCTAACCGTCCCGCGTAGCTGTTAGGCCACCTCATCTGCTGGCCAGCTGACATTTTCACCACACATTGCGATAACAGTGAACAGCGAGTCCGCTCTGCAACAATGGCCTCTATTCAGCGGTCTGCATCCGGCCAGCTTCGATCAGCCCTGGTAGCCCCTGATGGCGGCCATCCAAACCTGATGAGTGCTCTGAAAGCCAAACAAAGAGCAGGGCCGGCTAACGGTCAGCGAGGCTTAGGTAGCCAGGCCTTGCTACAGTTGATAATTACTTCGATTGTTATCTCAGCTCTCTCAACAGAATCTTTTGAATGCCGATGATTACGTTTTGACATTGCGAGGATCGTTATGACTTATTTTGTGCAGTAAAAGAAGTAATATGAAAGTGCGATTTGTAGTTGGTGGAACGGTTAAGTGTATATAATTTCATCAACCAAGAAACTGTTTATCCACGAGGAATTGTAATCCAATCGGGATCTCTGCCTCTCCCCCTGTGCCCCTCTGTTCCCGGGTCTCTGCTCCCCTGTGCCCCTCTGTTCCCGGGTCTCTGCTCCCAACTGTGCCCCTTCTGTTCCCGGGTCTCTGCTCCCCTGTTGCCCCTCTGTTCCGCGGGTCTCTTGCTCCCCTGTGGCCCCTCTTTCCGGCGTCTCTGCCTCCCGTGCCCCTCTGTCCCCGGTCTCTGCTCCCTTGCTGCCCTCTGTTCCCGGGTCTCTGCTCCCCTTGCCCCTCTGTTCCCGAGTCTCTGCTCCCCTGTGCCCCTCTGTTCCCGAGTCTCTGCTCCCCTGTGCCCCTCTGTTCCCGGGTCTCTGCTCCCCTGTGCCCCTCTGTTCCCGGGACCCTACTTCCCCGTGCTCTTCCCTGGTCAGCGTGGCGGGGCTGCAGCCGGCGCGGCTGACCCCGCTCCCTCGGCCGGCCGCTGCGGCTGTGCCGGTCTGGTGTCATTACGAGGGGCGTGTCTGCTGCTGAGCGTACACAGCCGTGACGCGACCGCCCGCTGATCGCCGTACCCGCCGCCCCCGCCCCCGCCGCCACCGCCGCCACCGCCGGCACCGCCGCCACCGCCGCNCTTTGCAGTGCGCATTCATGCAATCAACCACATAGAGCCTAGTTCAACACGGATCGCCTTCCGATAAGCCATTTAAACTGCCATCCAGAGACATAATCCTCGAAAGTCCCAGGCAACAGCTGAATGCATTTTTCCGTTGGCGATCTCATGATGAGCCCGCCGAGGCGCGGCTGTCTATTTCAGACCTATCTGTTCGTCCATCCACGCGAGACGACGCGTCTCCGAGACAAGAAGAGGGCCTGTGTGACCAAACACGCGGAAAATCGCCTCTGGAGCCGTCCGCGTCTGTCCGAGGGCTTCTGGTCGAGATGGGAGAGTCGCGGGCGTCCACCCGCCTTTAGCCACGCCAGCTAACTGGGACGCGCAGCCAGGCGAGGGTGGGAGCGGGAGAGGGGGCGGGGGCGGGGGCGGGGGCGGGGGCGGGGGCAGTCCGGGATGGACGACGGTGGTCGGAGTTGGAGTGGGTCGGGGAGTGTGAAGGACCGGACCATCACGTGCCCGCGGTGCCCCCAGCCCGTTATCAGAGCCCTCCGCGTCTCCCAGTCCGGTCGAGTTCATTTGCCGGCCGACTGGTGGACTCCATTCCGCCGGGCGGAGGCGGCCGCCACGCGCCCGTCCGATCGCTGATTATGCAGCGCGCTCCGGTAACGCGCATCTATCACCCGCACAGGGTAATTACGTGGTCCCTGCACCTCGGGGTAGGAGGGACCGGCGGGGTCGGACAGGTAGAGGCAGAGAAGGCTGGCCGGCGGCGCGTCGGCGTGGCAGGCGCGTGTGTCGGCCGTACCACAGCCCCATAGCGGCACCTCCCCGCACCTCCCCGCACCGCGCCGCACCAAGCCCTCTCCGCACCTGCCCGCACGTTTTTACCAGAGCCATAAACGATGCTCTCCAGCTGTGAGGAATTGGCAGTAATAAGTGCTCGTGGGACTATATTGCCTCTGACGGCCCGGAGAATGTGTATTTGTTGTTTTCGGCCGTCACGCTGGGGGGTACGCTGGAGGGTCGCCCGGCGAACAAATGGGGTGGCTGACTTCAACCGCTGTGGTGAGAAGGGTCTGCCGGTAAAAAGGGCAATATCAGTCCTTTTTGCCACTCTCAATCAGTTTAAATGCGCATCTATTGGTGCCGTACTGGAACAAAGACGATCGAGAGGGGTGCTTGGGCATCATCCATTAGTTTCTGGACGGCGCGCATGTGATTGTTTTTGCCCAGCTGTGGTGTGTTTTGGTATGTCAATAAGGGACCCACTGGCAAAGTGCAGGGAGATGGGAGAATGATAAGCCATTCCTCTCCAACCATTGTGCTTTTCGACTCGCTAGTTATGATATATCCAGTATCTCACACAGGCCAGGAATACAAACACATATAATATATCAGTCAGTTTCGAAGTACAGTCACTACCATGTTTTTAATTATTTTGGCTATAGAGTTCCATGTAATAATTGTTTAATATGGTATAAATGCGTCGACAAGTTGGAACATTAGCCGTTTTCACGATGGCTTATTTTGCGCGAAATGTTTTAAAACATTTTAAAATGTTTTAAAATGTTTCAGTGGTAGCCGTCTTCCCGATGGGCTAATTTGCAAGAAATGTGTTTAACTCTCGTCGTAGGGACGTAAGGCGAGGATTAAAACATTTTTTTTCGACATTAGTCAATCGTGAAAGCGGCTACTACTAAAACATTTTAAAATATTTTAAAACATTTCGCGCAAAATAACCCATCGTGAAAACGGCTAAATTATATACTTTCGACACTGCTACATACTAGCAGTCACTCTATTGTTTGACTGACCTGCCCAAAAAATAGTCAAACGACTCTGAGCATTTTTTGCATCATCAGTAATGGACTACTTGCAGGTTGTTTGTTGAATATGTGCAAAATAATAAGAAAAATGTGCTGATCAACGTGATACACATCATTTTGCATACAGAATATGCAAAATGATGCATGTAAAAGTTTATTATTTATAAAGCATTTGATATAGTGACGTCATTTAGCAATAATATTGCGCATCCCTATGGAAAGGCATGTTTTTTTTTTCTTCAAAAATGTCCGTGGCAAATATAAATGGTTAAACGATTTCCTATGACTTACTGTTCACACCAAACTACTCAGAAATTAATGAAGATTTATGCTGTGTATGTTCACAACACAAAGCGTCATCTTAATATCCTCTAGAGTACATGTTCGAGATAGGCTCCGTTTAGTCGGAGGCACATCTCTGCCCTCCACCTCAACTCACCAAGCTGCTTACGGCTACCTGCCGGCAGGGATGGTCCGCGCTTGGTCGGCAAACCAGCACTTATGATTCCTTCCATTCCGTTTGATTGACGCCAACCTTTGTGTTATCTGCATATGTGCGAAAACTTTTGTTGCGAACACCTTTGATGGAGGACAGTGCTAGTTAACCCTATTCCCTGCGGGGGGCAGATTCTGACCCCCCGGTAGTTTTTCGCCCGCCGCTTCTGAACCGTTCGTCTATCAGTCTTGAACTTTCGGACTTTTCCTAAATATGAATGACGCGTGTTCTGTGAAAAATTTGGAAAATGCGGACCAGCAGAAGGCGCTCCAGGTCCATGTTTTTGGGAGGTTCGTTTCGAATGCGGGTGTGCGGCGCATACTTCCTTCGTAGTTTGCGGTGGAAATAAGCGTCAGAACCTAAGTTGATTGCTTTGTACATCATACTAATTGGATTTACGTATTTTGGATTATACCGTATTTTTAACGTATACGTATACCGAATGATGGTGTTGTCCATCGAAATCGGCGAGCCGGGTTTCCGAGTATTCTGGGGGGGGGCGGGGGGGGCGGAATCTGCCCCCCCGCAGGTTAACGTAATTCTGGCCGCCCGCAGGGAATAGGGTTAATTGATAATTTTAGCAGCTACACAGTATACACGCAGCCGCAGCGACAACTGTTATGGTTCAAATATTGTGTTATGGGATGCTGCTTGTCTGGTGTTATATATGCTGTTTCACCTTCCTGATATGATCTGTAGAATCTTTGATGATGATCAACGATCGATTTTGAGACGTGTGTTTGGTTTTATATTGGGGAGATGAGCTTTATTGTAGGCAATATTTTCCAATATCTGTTGCTCAGCATATCCACTGGAATCATTTATACGCTAGGTACTAATGAGACTTTGGAGCATACTTTGTATATAGCAGCTGCCTGTTGGGCTTCCTAGTATTGGTGGCAGCGACTCATCTAATGTGTTCACGCAACATCGTTGAACTGCCATGTCCATACAAATACTCTGGATAGGTATGGGTGTATTCCAGGGGCGTCGCCACCGGGAGGGGGCAGCAGCCCCCCCCCCCCCGATGGCGAGAAGTGGGGGCTGTCTCCCACTAGAACCACGATCTACCTATGGACGGTATTCAGGCTAATAATCTACAATTATTTGCAAAATCATTTTCTGTTATTGCTCAAAACGATGCGGGGCAGACTTTTTTGGGACCACATAAATTTAATACATATGTGATTAAGCTTTGTAGAACAGACGGATTAAATAATGTCTTATCCCGAGTGTGACCTTTATTCTGCTGTCTTCTTTTGTTAAGTATTTGTAAGCATTTGGAAACGTGTGTGAAAACAGCGAAATATTAACATTAACATTCAGCGACAGATTCGCAGACCATTTATAATTATCTGCAACTCTGCAACTCTACTCTACTGCAACTCAAGTCAACAGGCATAAGAAAAAGAGTACGTAAATCAACATAGATAAATATGTTTTACGCTACGTTTAATAGTTTGGCTTCTAGACGCCAAATAGAGTTCGCCAGCGACAGATTCGATATTCGGTAGACCCTTTAGATTTCCATGAAAATAGGTTTCTAGATAGAATTCCAGACGTAGATTAATATGGTGAAATACGTTTCACCCTAAACATGATAGTTAGCGTCCAGACCCCAATAGAGTTTACCAGCGACAGATTCGATATCTGGCGGAGCCCTTAGATCTTCATGACAATCGGTGTCCAGATAGAGTTCCAGGCGTTTAACATGATGAAACTAACACGGTGAAACCTGATTCAACCTACATATGGTAGTTTTGCGTCTAGACGTCAATAAAGTTCGCCAGCGACAGATTCAATATTTGTCAGATCCCTTATATATTTCCATGAAAATCGGTTTCCAGATAGAACTACAGGCGTAATTATGACATAGAGAAATACTTGAAACTTTTTACATGAAGCCCCTCCCCAAATCACATTTCTGGATCCGCCAGTGTGTAAAACAACTACATGTGGAAAATATCCAAACCAAACTAAAAAATCGATATTTTGGACGTATTTATGGCTTTCCAAGTATGATAAGGTCATGAAATAATATTTTGGAAATACGTTTTGTGTCATGTCCAGATAAAACCAACTAAATTCCAGGACTAAATTGTGGAGACAAAAATGGTCTAGAAACATGCCTTTTGTATTTATAATTATATATTTCACATTTTAGCCTGATATGACCTGACATTGACATTACATCAAGTCAGTTGTAAAAATGGCTGCTGCTATCGAATTATACGAGTAAAATTACCCATAAAATATGTGTGGCATGACTTTCGTATACCTCTGGTCAATAGTGACCAAATGTGACCTGATTTTGACCTTTACATTTGCTCACAATATCACGTTTGCTTATGTGGAGAGATGCACAACACCTTTAAGAGCATTTCTGTGATAATATTCTCAATGTAATGCTTTGGATGAAAATTATGGACCACAAAATCATGTATCTCATTTTTGAACTGACCGTGACCTGACACGTGACCATATCCAGGATATTTCGCGTATGCTTTAGATGCGTCTCATTTACATATTTCGATTGCTGCCTTGTGCGTCTCGCTGCCACTTTTGGTTCGGAAGATAACTAGGGGGCGACCCCCCTCCCCAGCCTGGGGTGGTGGGCGGGGTCAGATAAGAGTGGTTGGTGGTGGGGGGTCAGATTAAGGGTGGTGGGCGGGGTCAGATAAGGGTGGTGGGGTGGGGTCAGATGAGGGTGGGTGGGTGGGGTCAGATAAGGGTGGTGGACGGGGTCAGATAAGGGTTGGTGAGCGGGGTCAGATAAGGGTGGTGGATGGGATCAGATAAGGTGTGGTTGGACGGGGTCAAATACGGTGGTAGGGGGGTCAGATAAGGGTGGTGGACGGGGTCAAATAACGGTGGTAGGCGGGGTCAGATAAGGGTGGTAGGCGGGGTCAGATAAGGGTGGTGGGCGGGGTCAGATAAGGGTGGTGGGTGGGGTCAGATAAGGGTGGTGGGCGGGGTCAAATAACGGTGGGTAAGGCGGCGTCAGATAAGAGTGGTGGGCGGTGTCAGATAAGGGTGGTGGCGGGCGTCAGATAGGGTGGTGGGCGGGGTCAGATAAGGGTGGTGGGCGGGGCCAGATAAGGGTGGTGGGCGGGGTCAGATAAGGGTGGTGGTGGGGTCAGATAGGGTGGTGGACGGGGTCAGATAACGGTGGTGGGCGGAGTCGTAAGGATGGTGGGCGAGGTCAGATAAGTGGTGGGCTGGGAGGACCGCGCGAGGCTTTGCGGCATGCGAAGCTTTTAACTCTAAATTCTGCCCATGAGCGTTAACTGGGTTACTGCATCGTAATGGCAGCGTCAACGCAGCATACTCTGACTAGCGGGGCTCATCACCAGATAACTATCCAACACAAGTGTTGCACTCAATTTATTAAGAGATTGCGAAAATCAGCAGTTTGACCCGATCGAGGTATTACTTTTACCTTATTAATTTTCTTTTTGTTATCTTATATATCCAACATTCTATATATAATATCGATTTCCATATAAAATAATTCGAATATAATGTTCCAAAACTGTCCTAAGAATGCAATCATGCGGAAATATGCGGAAATAGGCTATGCACAGCGGAGGTAATAACATTGCATCATGGACAAATGTCCGCCCCTGTAGCTCAGTGGGAGAGCGCTGACCTATCCCGGTAGTGGTGGGCTGCGACTGGGTTCGAGTCGTTTCGTTGGTCGCTGTTTGCTCCTGACTGGGATGGCCTGCGGCCGGTGGCAGCGGTCGCACTCAGGGCCAGGTGACGCCTGTGAGCGGGGCGGACCGTGTCCAGGTATGTCGGGCACGTAAAACTTTGGTCTCTAAATTCTGCCGGCCAACAGGCATTGCGCGATCGGGTGGTGAGGTCAGGACCAGCGCAAGAAGCTCTGCTTAGCGCGGGTCCTGACCTCGGAAAGCCATCCATACAAAGCATTCGGACTAAAGTTATTAAAAAAACAAAAAAAAACATGGCAGTTATCTGAGACAACCGCAGAAGCCTCAAATCACATTTTACAGCAAAGGTTAATGGTCCCAAACACCATTTAACTGAATTGGTCGTTTTTCTGTTCCTAATCCCTTAACTGGGCCACTTCCTTACAACATTGGGAGCAGCAAAAAACGTATGAATTATGCCGTCCGATTCTGTTGCCCCTTGCGATATCACTTTACACAGTTCAAACAACATGAATAATTTGAAAATCCCAATTAAAAAAATCAATCTTTCTTTGTAACGGAACTCGGATGCTGCCTCTGCAATCTGCATGTTCATCCATCTATTCTCAAAGGGGTAGGAGCTCAGAGCATCTGATACGCTTCAGGCATTTTTGCATTATGTATGAAACTAGACATCCTTAACTGTGATCAGCAGTATAACCTTTCCGTGAAGCAGCTGAACAGCTTTTCTTCTCAGCCTTTCATCCCACCAGTGTACGGTTAAATGTTATCACGCCATATAGCCGCCGATCCGTGGTACCCGGGATGAAGTAAGTTCTGACAGGAAGTGCTCTCTTCTGCTGATACCCTGTGTGCTGCTCATTCCCAGGCGATCCCGCGTCGGCTCCCACTAACCCGTTCGGTGCAGCACCGTCATTATCTCGCTGTGAAACCCTCTCAGAGCCCATAAACCGGAGGACACACAGCCGAGCCCTCAGATCCGGCCCGGCCGGCGGCACAGCAGAGCCCTCAGATCCGGCCCGGCCGGCGGCACAGCAGAGCCCTCAGATCCGGCCCGGCCGGCGGCACAGCCGAGCCCTCAGATCCGGCCCGGCCGGCGGCACAGCAGTCCGGCGCCGCTCTCTCACGGCAGCAGCAGGCGACTCTACCGGCGACTGGAGAGGACTGGAGAGGACTGGAGAGGACTGGAGAGGACTGGAGAGGACTGGAGAGGACTGGAGAGGGATGACGAGGACTAGAGAGGACTGGAGAGGACTGGAAAGGACTGGAAAGGACTTGAGAGGACTGGAGAGGACTGGAGATGACTGGAGAGGACTGGAGAGGACTGGAGAGGACTGGAGAGGACTGGAGAGGACTGGAAAGGATTGGAAAAGACTGGAGAGGACTGGAGAGGACTTGAGAGGACTTGAGAGGACTGGAGAGGACTGGAGAGGACTGGAGAGGACTGGAGAGGACTGGAGAGGACTTGAGAGGACTGGAGAGGACTGTAGAGGACTGGAGAGGATTTGAGAGGACTGGAGAGGGCTGGAGAGGACTGGATAAGACTGGAGAGGACTGAAAATGACTGGAAGGACTGGAAAGGACTGGAAAGGACTGGAGAAGACTGAAGAGAACTGGAGAGGGATGGAGAGGACTGGAGAGAACTGGAGAGGACTGAAGAGGACTGGAGAGGACTGAAGAGGACTGGAGAGGACTGGAGAGGACTGGAGAGGACTGGAGAGGACCTTGAATGATTTGTGAGGACTTGTGAGGACTTGTGAGGTCTGGAGAGGACTGGAGAGGACTGGAGAGGTCGGGAAATTACTGGATAAGACTTGATAGGGCTGAAGAGGACTAGAGAAGACTGAAGAGGATTGAAGAGGACTGGTGATAGAGGACTGGAGAGGATTGGACAGGACTGGGAGTACTGGAGAGGACTAGAGAGGACTGGAGATGACTGGAGAGGACTGGAGAGGACTGGAGAGGACTGGAGAGGACTAGAGAGAACTAGAGAGAACTAGAGAGAAGAACTAGAGAGGACTAGGAAGGACTAGAGAGGACTAGAGAGGACTAGAGAGGATTGAAAAGAGCTTGGGTGAATTGAGAGGAGGCGACTTTGCTAGCACGTGCTGGCCGCCCGGGTGCAGGTAGAGTAAGCACTAACCAGCCGTGTGGGTAGCGATTTATTGCTGATAACTGCGTTACTCAATCATCCATGTCTGTGGCGTGACGTGAAAATATAGCGACGTCTAAGCATGAGCCGACACCCAACACTTCTGAAGTGTGTGTCATGTTCTATCCGTGGCACAATTAACCCGTGTTTGTCAAAGAGAGAATACACATCAACCAAACAAAGGACGTAATGGCTGCCTGAGTGGCTCGGTGCGAGTGATTTATCGTAATGTATGACTTCGTTAACGTTTTTACCACCATGAAGTATTGGATAGACGGGCTATCTTCGAAGTTATTGCTCCTCTAGCTCAATGTATCAATCAAATTCCACGGACTACGGTTCTATCTAGGAATCTTGCTCTATAAAATATTTTCCCAGAATCAAAAATTGATAAACGGGCAGATGACATGACCACTGACCATTCCTCGACCCTGCGTGTCTCTCTCTCTCTCTCCCCGCTAATCTGCGGTCATGTTTCTCCGCCTGTGAGTGGTGATCGATCGCGTCTGCACCGCCGCTGTCTGTCTGGAACGCGGACCCCGGCCCGGCGACACACAGCGTGGCTCATCACGTCACACGTCACGCATCACACGTCACGTCACCGTCACGTCACACGTCACGGTCACACGTCACGTCACACGTCACGTCACACGTCACGTCACACGTCACGTCACACGTCACGTCACACGTCACGTCACACGTCACGTTAGACGGGACGCCCGCGGCTCGCGTGACGGTGCAGACGGCGGCAGTCCTGGATAGCATCCCTCCCGAGAGAGATGTGCTTCCGAGTCCGACGTTTGTCCAGGTCGCCTACGTGGCCAGGAGGCAGCGGCTGCTGTGCTATAGGACATGGAGAAATGACGTGTGTCGAGCGCTTGGAAGGGAAAAAGGTCCATTGCGAGGAAGTCAAAGCAGTATGACCAGCGATAATCACACTCATATTTCTTCCCGTCAAAACGGTGCTTCTCTGTCGCCGCTCATCGAGTGCAGGTGAAGAAGGCAGCAGCCGTATCAATTCAGGTTATGGTGTCATGCCATGTACGCCACATTTCTGCACCAATTCCTGGTCACCAATGACTGATGACCGCTGACCGCTGACCGTGACCGACGCTGCACTGTTGACCAGTGACCGATGGGTCAGTGTGTCCGCCCGAAATGTGGTCACCTGCCCACCACCACCGCCGCGCCCGCGTCGTGGCGGGGGCGGGGGCGGTGCGGGTCCGATCGGACGATTGGTCACCTCAAGGCCGCCTGCGGACCGGCGCAGAAACAAACAGCGGGCGTCCCACAGAACACAGCGGTGGGTTCGTGTGTTTTACTGCGGCGACCCAGCCAGAGGCGCTTGATCAGTTCCCTCCCCCTCCTCCCTCCTCCCGAATATGAGGGATGTGACGTGGCGCACGGACAGCAGCCGGCCTCCGCCCGTCCATCGGGACACGGCAAGCACAGACAGTAGAGGACACAGAGGCACGGGACATCCGAGACCTGAGAACGCAGAGAAGCTAGAGGGTGGTGTGTGTGTGTGTGTGTGGTGTGTGGTGTGTGTGTGTGTGTGTGTGTGTGTGTGTGTGTGTGTGTGTGTGTGTGTGTGTGTGTGTGTGTGTTGGGGGAGAGGCATGAAGATGCATACAAAGATACGACAAATTATCGAGTCGTGAGATGTATGATTTAGAAGGCATGTTAAGGCATGTGCAAGGCACGATGATGCATTGCAGTTTTACACGAAACTATGGTACAAAGTGAACTGTTGGCTAAGATCAAGTAAACTGCTGGAAGACCACTCTATTGAGTAATAAAAGCAGATGATTCAATTGCAATTTTGTAATTCTATTCAAAATTTAGTTCAGAATCAATTTCACAATTCATTATTTAAGAGTTGAAAACTCACTCCTTAAATGAGGAGTGAACGTGGAAATTTATTCACATTTGTGTGTCATTTCCCACCCAAATCGACAAACTTGGGGACACTGGGCGGAATTCGTTGATAAATGCACAATTCAAATTATGCCATTTTCCAAATCAAACTTGAGGGCTGAGGCATCAAAACCACTACTCAAAAGTAATCAAATTGACACACTGGGGTTTACCTAAGTGGTGGTAACCCGACTAGCAGTCCCTTAACGATGAAGAACTGAACTACGTTTTGTTTTCAGGACTCGGCATGCCGTCCCACCACACATTTCACGACTTTACGGAACACCAGCAGCCCGAACACATCCGGCGTGGTTCCACACATTTCATGACTTTACGGAACACCAGCAGCCCGAACACACCCGGCGTGGTTCCACACATTTCACGACTTTACGGAACACCAGCAGCCCGAACACATCCGGCGTGGTTCCAGACAACGGAACGTGCAGTGCCATTGGCTATCACTGCAGGCGCTAGGTCTGCAAACTCGCATTCTTTAGGTGAGCATAATGCGGAATTCGATTGAAATAATATGACATGCTCGCATGCACAGTTAGGAACTGCGCAAAACATCATGGGTTCTGATCCATATTCTTTTAATGGAAATATATATTTTCCTGTTAGCAAATTTAACGCAGAAAATCCAGGCCAAGCTGTATTTGTTTGTAATTTATGGTAATGCTAAGAACATTCAAATGTATCAGTCGTACTGAAAGTTTACTGTAGCCTTTTATGGAGTGCGGTTACAAGTGAACGAGTTGGCCATTGTATTTTTGTGTGACTGAGTATGTAAAGTAAGGGTAGTTAGTCCAGCCTAGCCTAGTTTAACACTGACGTCCTAGACGCGCCTATATACACAGAATAGGTCCTGACATTTTATTAGGATGTCTGTAGCAGCTGACAGCAGTCGCCTTTTAATGTGTATTTTGCACTTAAAACGAACTGCGACCGCTTCAATGCATACCAATGTGAATGATTTAGACATAGAGCAGACAGAAATAGAGCTCTTTCCACAAAACACCAATTTTATAAAACGGTGAAGATCCATTCAAGGTTTTATCCCCGATAAAACCGGTGCAAATGCGCTCTGAATTATATATATCCATCAAGCGGAGCGTTCCTGATTACAAGACGAGCCGCCGCCCGACGAGCCGCCGCTTTACGTGGCCGTCTCGTCCGTGCCCTTGCCGACCAGCGAGAAATTCTCTTTCACCCTGAGTTATTGTGGCTGTTAAGGCGCAGTTTAAATCAATAGGCCGGCTCCAGTTTACGAGGAGCGGTGGAAAGGCGTGGTGCTGAGCGGCGCGGCGCGGTCCTCGGACGCCGCGCCGCTGTGTAGGGCCACAGCGCGGTCATTTCCCGAGCGGAAATTACACGGCTCTGGCTGGTGGGTCGACTGCAGGCCAGACCGACTGAAATCGAGCGGAAAGCTCCAAAGGCACCAGATTACGGGGTGGCGCGCCGACGGTGCGCCAATATCTGTAATTCAGAGTGCGGGACAAGAATGTGCGGCTGATGTGATCTGTGCCGGGGTCAGAGAGAGAGAGAGAGGGGGGAGGGGCGATCTGTGTGCGGCCCGAGACCCCGCCCGAGACGGGTGATTGCTGGCTGGTGACGGACTCGTGAGCCAGGGAATAATCGGCACGTTTTGATGGAACGCACATGCTGGCTGTTTCTATCATATACAGGTATTTAGGACTAGATTTAGAAATCTGCGTAAATATAGGTACTTGTTTATCAAAATGTAGAGGTATGGTGCATTGTCCTGTTGAAGATGTGACAAGTATTATTTAACTGTCATCGGCATTGCCAACGCTTTGTTCCATTGTGTATTTAGCATTGCAGCTGCTGTCTGCACCATTGTCCTGTAGTTCAGTGTTCAGCATTGGCCTGCATGTAGTTCAGTGTTGAGTGAGCGTGCTTATCTTTAGAGCCGCTCAAACCGTTCAGCAGACGCAACGAATAATGATGTCGTTGTGCACGTATGAACAAGATAGTTATTCGCATCGCTTCTTTTTACGTGAACTATATGCACAGTAAATATATTCCTTATCACAGATATATGCTGTGGTCTTATCTGAAGACTTGCATGATACAGGTCTCGCCTTAGTTACGAGAGCAGTAAGCGCATATCATCTGCATTTTATCAGCCATTGTACTCGCTGCTGTGCACAGCAACCAGGCTATTTAACCAGAACAACTGGCACGAGTCGTAACTAGAAATCAACGGAAAATGCATACGGAGCGCGTCGAAGCCTGGGGCACCCGGACAGAGCCAGAACTGCTGATTGTATGGGGCTATTGGAGCTACTCTCTTTGCCATCAGCATTGCAATAGGCTCGTCGCATGTTCAACGGCAATTAATTCTCCACCGTACATTATTAGACTTACTCACTTATGTGATTATAAACCGTACAAACAACTCTCCAGAGTCCGCAATCGGCCGAGTAGAGCCCAAACTTTAGAGACACAACCACCAAGGCCGGAGTGCTTTGGTCCGTTCAAATATGCCCCATTGCCTGTTTTTGCTGGCTGTGCTCTCGTTGAGTGATACGGTGATCATCTGTTTGGTTTGGCTGTTCATCGTTATGCGCGAGGAACTAGGTGTTTTAGAGGAACATAAAAAGATCACGACTATAACAAGGATGATAGTCTCCAAGGTCGTATCTTCACACCTATCATTAATATCTAGCACCTATGTTTTAAGTCGTCAAAGAATCCAGCGATTAAATGTTGGTATGGAATATTCACTTTTTTATAAATTTTAAACTGTTTTCGGCAAGACTTTCTTTTGTGTCCTTGGTAAAGTCTTTCTGTGCTGTATTCTACGATTTGCGCTTTGAGCATGTTTGCAATATTCATTAAAAACAAATTATGTTTATTTTTAAGCAATATCGTTTCCAAAGAAGATTATTTCTACAATTTGACAGACGTTGGTCATGGATTCTCAATTAACATTTATTGGAGCGCTCCATGGCTTGCGTTATGAATTACGAACTTCACTGTAAGTGGAGGTAACCTGCTGGTGATCCCATGGAATAAATTACTTATTTAATAAATAAAATAAGTAAGTATATGGCCGACATTCATAGGCCCGCAGTGAGAAATCCTGCACGGGACCGTTATGCCCAAATACAGGAATTCGCTAAACAGCTCTGTACGGGACTGCTGTATAAAACCAGGCTAATGCTGTATGCTCTGTTAGGGCTCACAGTGCTCTGAGCCAGACCGAGAATCGCTCTGAGGCCAAGGATCGCTCTGAGTCAGACCGAGGATCGCTCTGAGGCCAATCATCGCCCTGAGCCAGGCCGAGGATCGCTCTGAGGCCAAGGATCGCTCTGAACCAGGCCGAGGATCGCTCTGAGGCCAAAGATCGCTTTGAGCCAGGCCGAGGATCGCTCTGAGGCCAATCATCGCTCTGAGTCAGACCGAGGATCGCTCTGAGACCAATGATCACTCTGAGCCAGGCCAAGGATCGCTCTGAGCCAGACCGAAAAAGGCTCTGAGCCAGACCGAGAACGGCTGTTAGCCAGACCGAGAATGGCTCTGAGCCAGGCTGAAGATCACTCTGAGGCCGATGATCGCTCTGAGGCAGAGGATCACTCTAAGGCTGAGGATCGCCATGAAGCCGATGATTGCTCTGAGGCCGAGGATCGTTCTGAGGCTAAGGATCGCTCTGAGGCCGATGATCGCTCTGAGCCAGACCGAAAATGGCTCTGAGCCAGGCTGAAGACCACTCTGAGGCGAGGATTGCTCTGAGGCCGAGGATCGCAATGAGGCCAAGGATCGCACTGAGGCCAAGGATCACTCTGAGACCACGGATCGCTCTGAGGCCGAAGGTCGCTCTGAGACCGAGGATCTTTATGAGGCCGAGGATCGCTCTGAGTTCGGGGATCGCTCTGAGACCGAGGATTCATCTGAGGCCGAGGATCGCTCTGAATACAGTCCAGGTGGACAGAGGAGCCTCTCGAGTCTCAGCAGTTAACGTCGCCGGTATCACTGCCTCCAGCCAGCGTTTCTCCGGAGAGAGAGAGCCAGTGAGATCCCAGGGAGGAATGCAGCTCGTATGAGCTTGTTTGGCTGCAAGGCCGTTGAATACTGTCTGCCCGAGACAGCGGAGAAACGCGGGCAAATTGGCCAAGTAGTTATACGAGCAACCGGGTAATGACGGCTGATGGGTTCGCCGAAGTATTTTCAGACACTACTGGAACACTGAAACACATGCAGGATAGTCATTCTGACTAAAGCAGGATAGTCTTTCTGACTAGAGCAGGATAGTCTTTCTGACTAGAGCAGGATAGTCTTTCTGACTAGAAGAGAATAGGCCTTCTGAATAGAGGAGGATAGCCCTTTTGACTAGAGGAGGATAGCTAGAGGAGGATAGTCTTTCTGACTAGAGCAGAATAGTCTATCTGACTAGAGCAGGACAGTCTTTCTGACCAGAGCAGGATAGTCTTTCTGAACAAACGAGGATAGTCCTTCTGACTAGAGCAGGATAGTATTTCTGACTAGAGCAGGACAGTCTCTCTGACTAGATGATAAATATGTGTATGAGAAGCTAAGAGCATCTAGTCCAGAACGTTAGCCGATGGAAGTCGGAAACTTGTAATGAGGCCCGTCTGATGACCAGCCCATCCCTCTAGAGGTCCTCGCTCCGTTTGTTGATAGGAAAATCCGATGGACGTTGTTCACGCAGTGGGGCGTGTCGAGCCAGAGATCGCTGCTGTCTGTTGGTCCATCTCTGTCCACGGTAGGCCCGCGGCCGGCTCGCTATACGGCCGGCCAATGCCCCTGCTCGCCCGGCTGTCCAGCCCGGCAGATGGAGCCGAGCGGTATCCCCGCCGCTGCCGCCGTCAGGTGACGCTGCTGCTGTTGTGCGTTCTATCTGTACCTCCGTCCCGTCCCTCTGTCCCTGTGACCAGAGAACGGGAGACGTGGGACTCCTCCCCATGTTACGGCGCAGGGGCGGGCACATTGTCTCCGCGTGTTCCAGTCTCCTAAATTGGAGCCCGGTCTGTCACATGGCTTCACGCCGATGTGAAACCTCAACAATAGCCTTAAACATTTTAGGAAGTTTTACTTTAGAACTCGGAGGAAATTTGAATTTGTATATTTATTTTCTATCGATGGTTCATTAGCAATTCAACAAAATAACGCAATGTAAGCAGAGCTACGTCACGCTCAGAACAATGCTACGTAGACTTTGCTCGCTAGACCAGTGATTCCTCGCCGCCTTAGCTAGTTACTTTTTACAAAGTCCACTTTTGAGACGCTCAACAATCACTCGGTAACAGCCAGCAATATTAATGACGTCTGCTAGACGCCTTACATTATGGACTGTAATATATCGCCTGTGTAAATTAAGTACTATCTGGCCAATCGTGCTGGTTGGCTATACGTCGAACTTCACGTGAAGCCCATTGACTGACATGTACAAACAGGCCAATGCATTATGCCACGGACAATAGTTTGCAGCGTGCACTTGTTTTCCTCGCGACAATACAACGGCTGCAAATATGTTATTCAAATAAAACTGGTGCGACCCTGCTTTCCAGCGCCAGCCCTGAAACGTAGCGCCCGTTTACGGAGCGGCAATCAACTCAGCACCGGGCACTGACGTCGGAGCACATGTGCCTCTAACGGCCAACGGTCCGGCGGCACAGTGACCGCGCCGCGCGTCTCGCCTGTTCTGTGGCACAGTGAGCCGGCGGGCGGGCAGCTACCTGACGGCACGTTCTCCGTCGACCGTCCATCTGCACCTTGGCCGCTCTCGGTGGTGACCACTCGGCACTGAAGCGGACCGGAGTGGCCGCCGCTCGCGTGCCGGCGCTCCGTCGCGCGCTCCAATCGACCGAGGCGCTATTAATTGGCCTTGGCTGGACGGCGGTATTCCGGGCATCTGCCGGCGGGCGGCCGGCTGCGGTGGCGGCGGCAGCGCTCACGCCTAAAACACGGCGGGCCAGAGACGGGCCGAATAATGGGCTGAGTCCAGCCGGCAGCAGGCTCCAGAGGCAGGCTCGGAGCCGGCCTTCCGCGCATCGCGCTTTGGCTGGCTGGGTGCTCAGGTTCGCAGAAACTGACCCAGAACCGAGCAGCAGCGGGGCGAAGGTGACGGGAGTGAGGAGCGGCTGTGAGGAGGCGCAGGAGTCAGGTTAGGAAGCGGTGGGTTCTGTGAGGTTATATGACGGCAGTTCGCAGTGGAGAGAGAGAGAGAGCGCCCGGCGGAGGATACAAGAGTTGAACCCAGATCGACGGCAACGGAAGCGGTGGCCGTTGGAATTAGCTTTCAGACAGGAAATCCTTTCGTGTCGAATGGTATTATCACCCACCTCTTTCTGGAAGTGCCAAAAATACTCACATGAATGCAGTTAATGAGGTGCGATAGTTTCAAACCACCTCACAACCGTGCAACAGCTGGTATTCGCACAGTCACTCTGGCTCCCATATGCTATTGCGTGATATTTATACATGCAGGAACTAATTTACGTTTTGAGAGGTGAGTGGTACACCCATTCAAGTGATTTATTTTGCACACTCTGCAGTATTTATGTAGAGCAAGGTTGTGCGATAATGAGATGTAGTGAATCACGCGTGGTATGCCAACTATAATCAAGTCTTGTGTGCTCGCAAGCCACTCCAAATTTGGGATATACGATGCTGTAATAATAGTGTCAGGAGTTTCATAAGCACTATGAAGCATCATTGGCCGACGATTTAAAAGCGTAATGATATTAACCTTTACTCGAAAGTATAACTGGTTTTCGAGTCATTGATTTACCTGTTTGGAATGCTGGATATGGTTTTATACTGGATCACAATTACATATTACCGACCAGCTCTGTTTAGTCGCACGCTTAACGTTTGTGCGTAAGTTTGGTCATAAGGTACACACCGGTGTCATATAAGGCATGTCATATTGCACACACCAGTGTCCTGTCCGCAGTGGGCCACGAAGGATGAGGTCATCCCTTCCCGGCAGCAGCTAGTCCACCACGCGACGTTGCAGGAAATACTTCATGTAGTTAAATTTTTGGTGGTTGAGACAAACTAGTTGCAAAGCATTAATGCCAAGAGGCTTTAGTGATTTATGACGGCGTGTAGTACTTGCACGTCGTCCACTCAGATTTTAAGCTTTCAAAACGGTTGAGTCGGGCTGATTTAGACGCTGAATCCGCATTCTCGAGCTACTTGTCAAGCCGTTTGAACGCGCTCTCTCAGCTACAAGTCAACGTCCAGTAATAAGGGGAAAGTGTGAGCCGAACTTCCACCTATTAGAGCGTTATTACTGATACTAAACCCACTTTATGCTGGCACTTCTCTGCTTATAGATAGTATGTTATGCTTTTGGCACTGTCTGGATAGACATCATTAAGCTTTATTTTGCATTTTATATTTTATTTAAAACGAACCAAGCCGAAGAAGGCTCACAGCCGAAAATTAGTTTGGGATTATATTTAGACATGTCTACATGATATGAGCATGAGGTTAAACCTCTCTTTACTACTTATACTCATCATGCTCAAAGCAACATTTTATATTCTTAAAACATGTATAAGTAAGGCAGCTGTCTGTAACTGTTCACTACGGAAGTTTGCTAGATGCAGTCGCTGCCTTAAGTAAGACACACACACTCGTCTAAAACTACAGAGAGATGAACGAACGTCACATTTGTCGACATAAATCACTCCCAGGTAGCTAACTCCCCGCAAGGCAATCGATCTGGAGAAAGTTTATTGTGACATATTCTTTATCAGTGGCCATAATTTATCGAGGAGGCTTAACGAGAGCTAAATGGGCGTAGCTCACGCTCACATAATCGCTTGTCTTTCTGCAAACAACTGCTCACTTCATAGCGCCTCGTTACAAGAATACTATGAGCTACGCTGCATTACACTCGGCGGATCTGATTTCGGCTGCAACACTCCACCACAGTGGATGGGTGGAGCCACTGTACGATTCTCATGTCGATTAATCCCATGCATCACTCGCGGTGGCATCACGATTTTTATCCGTCCGTGATTATATTCAGCAAGTCTCACCACATTCTTTGTCTTTGAGCTAACTCTGGAGTGTTTTCTGGTGATATTTTGCTGAAATGGGTGACTCAGACTCTGCAGGTGGTAGACCTACTAATATCCAGCATGTAACGAATAGAATGCAACAAAAATCCTGCACTTGACTGCAACAACACACTGCCTGTTGACTTACGTCAGGCAAAATATTGTATGTTTGTGTGTGGTAGTCATATTCTCATCACATACAACAATTTAAAATTGACTGACTTATAGTTGACAGACTGACTGTTGACTTCCGTCAGGCAAAATACTTTACGTGTTAGTCATATAATCATCGCATGCAACAATGTAAGCCTGGAAACAGCTGTACGGTCTGTCAGTCTTCGTCAGCCTGTTCTGATTCCGGTCTTTGTCACCGAGGTCATTCGAATGGTACTTTGTTCGTATGACACGTTTGAGCTGCAGATACTTTGCATTGTGCTATTTGCATGTTTGTTTGCATGTAGCAACAATAGGCAAAATGCACACAATCAAACTGCACCTGTTATCTGTTCCATGTTAAAACAAATAGCGGTTTCTTAATCCTTACCTCGTGAAATTATACGAAAACGTTCCACCGCAATGTTTTAGCACAATTTATGACCACAACGTCACGAATTTATGACCACGATCTATCATTGACACAGTGGACAACACTCAGGCCTGTCTTCCAATCTCTTGTCGGCTAAACAACGAACAAATGGCGATGGCGCTCTTGAATATATCGGCTGATACGGTGCTTGCTTCGTTGACGTTTCGCGGTTACTTTTCTGTCACGTATTGCAATATCTCGGCTGCACGTAGGTATAACGCGAGTTGCGTTGTCTTGGCTGGTCTTCTGTCGCGAGTTGCAGTCTCTCAGTTACTCTTATGTCGCGACCTGCAGTCTCTCGGCTTCTCTTCTGTTGCGAGTTGCGGTCTCCGACTGTTCTGTTGCCAGTTCCTTGGTACCCTTCCGCTGAGGGTTGCAGCGTCGCACGATCATTGTTCAGCTGCCTAGGTAGATTACTCAGGTCATCAATACCGCTCAGAGGACATCAATCATAAACACTTCCGCTATGCCGGGTCGGGCCGGTTGAGAAATATCCGTCAGTTCAGCGGGCCGCGAAAATGCGGGTTCGGTTTATCTCTGCACGGAGGCGGGCGCGAACGGTCTCTGGGGCCGTCCGGCGCCGACACGGTTAATCGTGTTTCTGTCACAGGGAAGGCCGATGGCATTGAAACAGGGTGTCATGAATCACCCCGGAGCCGGGACCCTCTGAGACGGAGGCGCACGGCGTATCGGCGTCTGAGCCCTGTCTGGACACGACTGTGACCGTCGCCGGCCTCCCGGCGGCGCCTAATGCGCGGCTTCGGCCGCCGGAATGGCCGACAGGGGGTTATTACCGGCGCAGAGCTGGGGCCAGCGGAGCGTCAGTGACATTCTCCGGACCGCGGGAGGAGCTGACGGGGAGGTGGGCCCGCCGGAGGACCGCCGGGGAGACCAGAGAACCAGCGGCTGGGGTCCAGGACCACGTGCCAAGCCGGTGTGCGCGGCCGCTGAGGCGCAGGGCAGATGGCAGTAATGGGATCTTCGCTAAGTAGCGGTATGAGCCCGTCGAGGACAAAGGACGCACGTGCTCTGCTCTGCAGCTGTCGGGTGGTTTCTGCCCCGCCTCTGCGGGGGGGGGCTGAGACCACCCCCCCTCACCACTGTGTGGGAGGGGGGCTCAGTGGCAGGAGCGATGGCAGACGGTGCACAGCACAGCAGCGGTGGTGACGCACAGAAGCGTCACGCAACCAGTGATGGGTCATGAGCCGTTTTCACGAAGGATTTATTTTTACCCGGTAGTACCCGGTAGTGCCCGGTAATATTTGTTTATGAAGTTGATTATACACAAAAAACGGGAAATTTTGCATTGTAAGAGCAGATAATTTTACAGGAATTCATAAAGTTTCAATTGATACCAAAAGTATCTGGGAAAAGCCGTGTTCCTAGACTCAAGTACTCAAAACGCACGAAATATTACCGGATACTATCGGGTACAAATAAATCCTTCGTGAAAACGGCTATTACTGGGTACTGCTGGGTACTACCGGGTAAAAATAAGTCCTTCGTGAAAACGACTATGACCATTTAACAGGGCATGAGCCCTGTGGCCAGGGCGATATAATATAAGGCAAATATGTGCGACACCAATGACAAAACCTAGTGCTGACATGTTCTGCATGCCTGTTTAGCATCTGTGACTCGAAAAACGGAATTATTGCTAAGTCCCTTCACTGAATAACGCTTATCGTTTGCTTCTTTTTCAGCAGAACAGGAATTGACAGCTGAGTTTCGGCCGACCGCTGGTGATACGATCGTTAATCCTCGGCCGACCAGACGGTATGTCAGGTCAGTTGCACGGCAGCGGACGTGGACAAATATAACGGTCAGACAGTGAGCCAGCCAGAGCATGTTTCCAGATTATCGAAGTCTGGCGTGATGGAGGACGTGCTTACGGTTGGCCGGCAATGCCTGAATATCAACGGGGCATTGTGTTGCAGTTGGCTCACGACCGCAAGACAGCTCGTGTTTTGCTTCCTTTCTTGCCGAGGTGACCTGCTGCTGAAGAATGTTTGCAAAAGCTCAAAAGTGTTCTTACTCAAACAATGTGAACAATTATTTATGGCTGATAATGACCTAATTGTGCTGAATTGTCGGTTCCACACACGGTACTGGTGGCAAGTAACAATGCATGCATGTATTTGTGTATGTCTGTATGTCTGTATGTCTGTTTGTCTGTATGTCTGTATGTCTGTATGTCTGTATGTCTGTATGACTGTATGTCTGTCTTGTCCTTGTCTGTATGTTGTATGTATGTTGTCTGATGTCTGTTATCATATGTCTGTATGATGTATGTTTGTATGTATGTATGTATGTTACTGTATGTATGTATGTATGTATGTATGTATGTTGTATGTATGTATGTTATGTATGTATGTATGTATGTTATGTATGTATGTATGTATGTATGTATGTATGTATGTATGTATGTATGTAGATAAGACGGGACATGCCTCTTCTTTTATAACACTGTCGCCTCATATGATTTGTCGTCTACCGTACATACGCTTGTGTCTTCCATCCTTTTTCTACTGCCTTTTATGTTCTCTTTCCTGCCCGCCCTTCTTCCTTGCCCCTCTTCACACTCTTTTCAAAGTTTATGTCGTCCTATATCCCTTATCAGTCTGTCCACACTCCACACCACACATGTACGGCGACTAGCAAAAAAGTGTCCGTTCTCCATCGTCTATCTTCTGGGGTCTGCTGTTTTCGGGGTAAGGTACAAGAAATGGCGGAGCTTACTCGGACCGCAATAAAACTTGAGTGCATCGGGGGTGCGTGGACCAGCAAAAACTGCGGGCCCTGAAGCCGCCCGCTGCATAAAAACACCTGCGTTAACAGAGTATGCTCAGAGCTGAGAGCAGCGCTGTTAGAGCCGCGCACTCTCTAGATACTAGATGTAAGAGAGCTGGCTGGATAGCTGGCTAGCATGCTGGTTGAAACATGACATAGGTTCTGATCATTTAGAGTGCGCTCGAAGTGTTAGCAATACAATGATTTAATGATTACATTGCCTGCCAGAATTGCATACCAGAATTGCTTAGCATGAAGGGACTCATTGGTTTGGCACCATTGACAATTGTGGTGCATGTATGACAAGGGTTCTGTTATGTGATTGGTTGAATTTGACCCGAGAAGCGATCTCGGGCCAAAATGCTGACGTAGCGAGGAGATAGCGCCGAGACTTGGGTGAAGACGTTGTGCTTTACTGGATAATGGATCGTGAAGCTTGGCTGACAATGTAATTTTGCAGTGGACTGAAGAAGCTTGTGAGACGTTGGTCAGGACACTGCAATTACGTTATGATATAAACACCGATGCAATAGTTGACTTTAACGTCAGACAACCTATCCGGCTTAAACATCACTAGTGAAGGACAGCAAGACAACATATTTTAGCACAGTAAACTTTAACCTGCTCTTGTTCGGATGTTACAACCATCGCCTCCCCAGAGCGTTGAAACTCACGGCAAAAGGCACCCAAAATCACCGCACGACACCACACGACATCACACGACATCACATGACATCACACGACATCACACAACATCACACGACATCACACGACATCACACGTCATCACACAACATCAGACGTCACCACACGATATCACACGACATCACATGACATCACACGACATCACACGACATCACACGACATCACATGACATCACATGACATCACATGACACACAATGACATCACACTGGCATCACATGAACATCATACGACATCACACGACATTATCATTGACATCACATTGGAACATCACATTGAGATCACACGACATCACATGACACCACATGACATCACATTGACATCCACACGGACATCACCACGACATCAACCAGACGAACAGTATCATGACATATCACAGATGACATCACAATGATATCACACTACATCACCTGGACTCACATGACATTCACATTGACATTCACATGACATTCACATGGGCATCACATGGACATCACACGACATTCCATGACATATGACGACATCACACGACATACACACGACATCACATTAGACATCACATGACATCACATGACATCACATGACATCACATGACATCACATGACATCACATGACATCACACGACATCACACGACATCACACGACATATTATGACATCACATGACATCACATGATATCACACGACATCACATGACATCACATGACATCACATGACATCACATGACATCACACGACATCACACGACATCACACGACACCACACGATATCACACGACATCACATGACAACACATGACAACACATGACATCACACGACATCACACGACATCACACGACACATACGAAATCACACGACATCACACGACATCACACGATATCACACGACACCGCACAACATCAAATGCCAGCACCATACAACAACACACAACATCGAACGACATTACACGATATCACATGACATCATATAACATCACATGACATCATATGACATCACATGACATCACATGACATCACATGACATCACATGACATCACGTGACATAACATGACAGCACATGACATCACACGACATCACATGACATGACATCACATGACATCACATGACATCACATGACATCATATGACATCACATGACATCACATGACATCATATCACATGACACATGACATCACACGACATCATATGACACCACACGACATCATATCATGACATCACATGACATCACATGATATCACACGACATCACCTGACATCACATGACATCACATGACATCACATATATCACACGACATCACACGACATCACACGACATCACATGACATCACACGACATCACACGACAACGCACGACATCACACATCACACGACATCACATGATACCACACGACACCACACGGCAACACACTACAGCACGCATGACAACATCACACGACAAAACGGCATGCTAAGCCGGAAACGTCGGGATGACCTCACCGTCTTACAGAAAAGCGGTCTTAACACCCTGACCTTGCCATGTGCGGGGCGACGCGGGCGATATCTCTGCCTCACGTTGTAGCTGGCTCCCTGGCTCAGTGGCGCTGCCGGTAATCGATGCAGTGACCTGGGAGATGTCACCGGTGCTTTGGCCGCCTGTCGGCCCCACCGAGGGCATGCCGTGGTGTGTGATGTATGGTCTCCAGGGGACAGGAACCAGTTCTGCGCCGTGCCGGCCACCGCCGCCCGGCGCTGATACCGAGACAGACTGGTATCTGCTCCCGGTACCGGGAACTGATCTCATGCGCGTGGTGTTCAATGAAAACTGGTCCTGGCTGACCGGGCACGCATACCATCAGATACCTGGGCCACGTTGTGGTTGGCAGCTGTCAAACTGTGCGGTCACTTTGAATATGAACTCTGGGCAGCAAGCACCGTGCTGCGTAAAACTGGTTAGTTTTGTTAGTATGGATGAGATTCGCTTCGTTGATTTCGAATACATATGTTTATTATTTCCACGAAGCAGAACTGACATGCTTCCGAGATTGCTCACAACATCTTACTGTTTTAGTTTGCTACTGCCTTAGTTTGACATAAAGTAAATGAGCAGCCGATGAAAAGGCAATCCTCAAACTCATCGCGTTGCATCACATTAAGTAATCATTATCATAATGGACACCGATTTTATACTTCACCCATGGAAACCACAACTTTGTTTTTAGTACACAGTTTTTTTGTTCTTTGCATCTTTTTGGTCATATATTCCTGCTGGGTACTTTTTCGTTTAGGTATATTGGATTTCATGTGACAATTTTATTACTTTCTGGTCTGAACGATTCTCTGACAGATCTCAGCCGCAACAAGCGATTGATACGATATTGGCCACCTAAGTACTTCGGCATAGTGGATGGAGACTTACACATTCTCTTTTATCAAAAAATAAATAAACATGGTCAAACTAAATGAATCACACCTCACATAATGGAAATGTGCGAATGATATTTATACGTTCATTCAAGACAGTCTAAACTTTGGATGCATAACATAATCTTAGCTTTCAAACGGAAGTTTCAATTGTTCACTGTCTTCATGCAGCTTGGTGCTCAGCAATGCAACAAATTTATGGTATGGGTAATGCCTCTTAAAGAGTGAGCAATAAAATCTTGAAGTGTAAAAAACAACGGGCATATGCAAAACGTGGCCTACCGTGTCCGACTACTTATTCATAGGGTCGTAAAAAGTAACATAGTTGCTTTTTATGATTACAGTCACATTTGATTACAGAAAACAGCTATAGTTTATGGTGTGACAGCCATGGAGCCCTATTTTGTTTAGTAATTTTGTTTTTGGTATCAAATCCTAATGGCCTAATAAGCACCGCTGTAATGTTTTCATATACTATATTATTTATAATTGATATTAGCCAGGGTCCAAAAATTGCTGTCATGTGCGTAATATTTTCCCATAAAATCAAATCAACAAGGTATCATAGACAGAAAGTGCACACCTTTGAAATCAATACATTTCGCTGGCTAGATATAAATGTTAACTGGTACTCGTATGCCATTAAATTTGCAATGCATACAAAGCACTGCGAATGCAACCCTGTGCGATACTTCAAAGGTCGCCAAAACCTCAAATAAAAAACGATGACATTTTGATACAACGTAAGTAGGATCAAGCATGCACAATGGAAATGTGTCGCTCAACACACTGCAGATATCGAACTTGCATCAACGTCATTGCAATATTCACAGCCAATACTGACCATCTGTGTTTGCGTTGCGGCCTATACCAGTGAACGATCTTGATGCTGGCAGACACTTGAACCTGCTCGGGCTTCTTAAGATGTGATACGGGTGCATGTGTACAGCCTAGTTGCGAATATGTTTCTGTCCATTTCATTCTGAACACCACCTCTTTGTCTCTGATTCTTGTCTGGTACTCCCTAGCCCTGGGGCGTTGCAACGCAGTTCGGAATCCATTTCAATTTTACTATAGGCCCTCGACCCCGCGAGTGATCAGAGGGGTGAGACAGTGATAAATAGTATTTTATGTTTATATTCAATCACTGCGTGTAGCATTTCAAAGACAGCACCATATGGACAATGTGAGTCATTGGAATTAAAACGCGGCCTGACGCTCTAAAAGCAATGCTTTTTAAGAATACTTTCTACGCTAGCTTCCAGCAGACGAAAGCAAACATCGCCCCAGAGAAATGGAGAGTTTATTCGAATAGTGCACTGAAAGAACTGCTACTAGCCGTTTTCACGAAGGATGTATTCGCTGGACGCATCGACATCGGGTGGTGTCGATGAAGTGGACAGAACATTTGCACTACACTGTACGCTGACGAACATCTAGACATCGACTTCCAGGTAGAGCGTTGCAACTCATCTGCCTGTCTGCGCTGCGTCAGTGCCTCAAACAGTTCAGTAATAGTCAGCCAGCAGCAAGGCAGCAGCCCAAACAGTCAGCAATATTCACGTTCAGACAAAGCTCAAATTGAAAGAGAGCTGCTTGTTTCTTGTCGTGCTGGCAGCCGATGGAGAAATACAATACTAGCTGTGTAAGCTGTGGAGAGCCAGTAGCAAGCCTGCTGTCACTTACACCGCGCGATGCTACCGGTGTTTCATCGGGGGTTTCAAAGACACAGCCCGTTTGCACATGGCTTGCGCGCACATAGGCAACACGATTGATGCTGTTCGTGGCCGAGAAGGTCGACTAATTACATACACTCCACAGCATAAAATCAGTCTGCTGTCTCTAGTTCCACATGCTATTCATTAGAGATGAAAAAATGTATTTAAAAAAGGAACTACCATCGCCAATGCCCTTAAATGAGTTAGCACCGCCATCAATCCCGGCCACACGTGGCAGTACCCACCAGGCCAGTCAGCCAGCAATCTGTATGCCTACTTCAGTATACATTAATAAACAATATTTGAATCCCCAAACTATTGTTGAGCCCGTCGCCGCCACCATGGTCCTGATATGTGCATTCCTATTATTCCTAATTCGGCTACATTTGGTCATATACTTGTTGTGAGCGAGCGCGAAGCGCTCGCTCGTCTTTCTGTGGTAGGTATATGGGACAAACCTGAGAATGAACCTGCTCGTTCTTTAAATGCTGATAAGGTGCATGTGTACAGTTTAGTGCAAATGTTCTGTCTGAGAATGATCAATACAACTCGACCCGACCCGAC
Organism: Semibalanus balanoides; assembly: GCA_014673585.1. NCBI lineage: Eukaryota > Metazoa > Arthropoda > Thecostraca > Balanomorpha > Balanidae > Semibalanus > Semibalanus balanoides. The sequence continues at coordinate 47,329 of VOPJ01014392.1, forward strand.
CCGTGGCGACGCTTTTAAGAAGCACATATCTATGTAGCCGAACTTCCGATTGACAAGCGATCTTCTTTGCTGAGCAGCCCCATCCAACCTACCCTGTTTTAGACCAGTTCCAAATAATGTGTGTGACTACCAATGCGCGTGGTGCGTGCCGTGTGAGGGGTGTTGAAAAGGGATTTTTTTCTCTCACATAAACTCTGCAACGGCTGTGCAGATTGTGCGCAAATTGTGTGTTGTTAGCGACCCCTCAGCCACCACTTTCCCACAAATCAGGGGTGGGGTGACTGTATGTGCATACGTGCACAACCCTATTTTTACATCTCAGGAACGGTTGAACCGAGTGTATTCGAATTTGATGAATGGTTAGGGACTTCTCAGCCGCCACCTTTCCACAAGTCAGGGGTGGAGTGGCTCTGCACGTGCGCACGTGCACACCCCTATTATATATCTCAGAAACGGCTGAGCCGATTTGGTTAAAATTTGGTGCGTAGTTGGGAACCTCTCAGCAGCTACCTTCCCACAAGTTTGGGGTTGGTGTCTCTGCACTTGCGCACATGCACACCCTTTTTGCATCTCAGAAACTACTTGGTCGATTGAGTTGAAATTCACCATACATTGCCTTTGCACTAGCTCATTCATCGCTAACTACGGTGCTTTACTGGTTTTATATGAAATAGCATATTCAAAGATTAAATCGTAAAATCGTAACCATAAAAATATGTAAAAAAGCTATCTGTCAAATCGAGACAATGAGGCCGAAACTTCTAAGTGTTTTATTTTTTGCACGGAATACAAAATACATGTTTTATATTATAAATCATATTCTTAGATGTGAATATTTCGTCCACATAAGGACCAGTGACATGACAAAAGACAATATAGAGGTGAACAACAAAAAATAAATTTCAGTCTTCTGGTGCAAAGACAGTTATATGGCTCCTGTAGTTCTTGGAATGAAAATAACCGGACTTAGTTTTAACCCTGAGCAAATGTGAGCGATTCCAGAGACTTTGTCTCCTTTTTGCTTTCATAGGTCTGGTCAGAGGTCATAATTGCAGCCATTTAGGCGTAAAACCAGAACGGACATGATCTAACTTACTATTTAAAGAAAGACTGTCTGTCTCTCTGTCTGTGTGCATAATCCCAGTTAATGTTTGGTAGTCTGCCCTCAGATGACATGTGTTCGATAGCTTAATGGTTAAAGCACCGCACTTCAAATCTGAAGGCGCCCGGTTCTATTCCGGGTTGATGCATTATTTCTAATTAACTTAGTAGTGCGTTACATAGGACGCAGGCTGGTTGGGTGGGGAGGAATGGGGAGTGGTTTCTTTTCGGTACCTTCATCCAGGAGATACGAGATACCATCTAGAAGACTCAAGTGTATGACGGGTACAAAAAACGTATTATAGATATACGACGGGTGTGCCACGGGTAGTATGGGCTATCAATCCCTAATTGCTTATCCCTGGCCTGCACACCACTCAACATGTAATCGCCCAGCGGAGCGGACGGGTCAGCACTAGTATGTCTCTATTTAGTTTTACCCGTCAAACGCCCTTATTGGATCCGGAGCCAAGCAAGTGGTTAAGTATGATTGATCACGCAAAAGAGCTCTTCATAACTTTGCTTTAAAGATGAAGGCAATGTAAGTTGGTTCATCATAAGCATAAAGTAACATTTAGTTGTATTACTTGATAAGTATTATTTTACATGGAAGCCTAGTTTAGTTAATCGACGGCAAGCGCACGATCATTCTATTTAGTTGTGCAAAGTAGAAGCTGAAAAGCCTTCTCAGTGGGCCAGATTTCTAAAAAGTATTCCCCACAGGCTGGAGACTGCCGTGGCTCGCACGACACTCACACCAAACTTTGGAGATTGATGAAGACCGCGCAACAGTAACACCAAACATGGAAACTGCAGCTGGAGGCTGCAGATAGGTCACAAAACACTAACACCAAACCAAGGAGACTGCAGAAGCGCACACAACAATAGCACCAATCTTTGGCAACTGCAGTAGGTAAAAAATCAGTTACACCAAACCTTCGAGAGCTTACAAGACAGTAAAGCAAAACCTAGGAGACTGGAGTAGCTCACACAACAGTGACATCAAACCTTGGACACTGCGTTAGGTCACACAACACTAACACCAACCCTATAGGAGACTGCAGTAGCAAACACAATAGTAGCACTAAAACTAGAAGGCTGCAGTAGGTCACACAACAGTAACACCCAAGGCTGGAGACTGCAGTAGGTAGCACAATAGTAGCACCAGATATGGGAGACTGCAGTTACGCACACAACACTAGCGCTTAACCAAGGAGACTGCAATAGATCACACAACAATATCACCAATCCTTGGAGATGCAGTAGATCATTCAACAATAACATCAAACTTTGGAGACTGCAGTAGTTCAAATACCAAACCTAGGAGGATGCAGTAGGTCACAAACAATAACACCAATCCTAGGAGACTGGAGTAGCGCACTCATCAGTGACACAAAGCCGTGGAGACTGCAGTAGGTCACACAACACTAACGCCAACCCTAAGCGACTGCAGTAGCGCAAGCAGCAGTAACATCCAAGCTTGGAGACTGCAGTAGTGCACATGACAGTAGCATAAGTAGCACCGAAGTCTGGTGACTGCAGTAAGCTACACAAAAGTAACACCAAATATTGGGGACTGCAGTAGCTGCTCATCACAGCAATACCACGGTCTGGAGACTGCAATAGGGAAGACCAAGAAAACACCAAGACAAAATGGAAGGCAATCGGCACACATTATAAAGTACAAGAAGTACATACAAGGACTGAAGTAAGACGCAAGTATATTTTTATTAAAATCAGTATAGCCCCCCTATTGGTTCGGGAATTCATGATCGTTGATTGCTTATTAATTAATTTGTTTTTTGTTCCATTTCAACATGCATATTATCTCTATTCCCCGCAAGAAATTGGGTTATGAGAACTTCATTGCTTAAAGTTCATAACCTAGCTGCATTGAAAAGTATCTTTCTTCTCAACATTTTACATTTGTTGGACAAAGCAAATGCTGCGCCAGAGCAAAAACTGGTGGGGTAATGACTTCACCAATTGCATAAGAAACTCCCTTCCTGGCTTTGTTATTTTGCTTAACAGCCAGATCACTTAAATGGCAAAAAGGTGGCAGCAGTTAAGTTGTGCAAAAGTGCTTTGTGGCTCAGAAACGCATGGTTGTGCGTTATCTCACTCAGATTTTTCACGCTTGCAAGGTTGTGGTGTTAGATATATGTTTATCGACTCAGGCAACCTGCCGTTTTATCGAACAGGGAACACTCGTGATCTGACTGCCGTACAGTGTGAGCGAAAACTCGTGGTCTGACTGCTTCCCAGCTGGATCAACGTCATCCCCGCCTAAGTCGGGATTCTGTCCGTTCCGGTACACTCGACCACACTGGACCGGTACACTGGACCGGTACACTGGAACGGTACACTGGACCAGTACACTGGACCGGTACACTGAATCGGTACACTGGACCGGTACGCTGGACCGGTACACTGGACCGGTACACTGGACCGGTACACTGGACTGGTACACTGCAGTTGAATGCAACCAAATCACTGAACTGCATTGGTAACGGGTGGGACGTTTAGCCAGCCACTGCAAGGTGGGACGTTTAGCCAGCCACTGCAAGGTGGGACGTTTAGCCAGCCACTGTATGTCGCCTCAAGCTTTGTATTACTCGCGAATGAATCGTCATTTTGTTTGAAAGGAGGTGAGGTAACCCTCTGGGGAATATTCGTCATCAAACGCTGCCGAAGTATGTATTCCGTCATGATCAATGCCGATATCAAGAGCAGGCATCAGACTAAATCCTTTTAAAACCACCGGCATATTCCGCCTTAGCCAGATTTCCCCCCAGACCAAACGTGCCGACATCTGCCGACTCGGGTCAGTGTCACGGTCAGTGCCACTCACCGCACCGGTGGTGGGTGCGGTGAGTGGCAACCCTACCGCGCCGCGAGGAGGAGGAGAGGAGGAGGAGGAGGAGGAGGAGGAGGAGGAGGAGGAGGAGGAGGAGGAAGAGGAGGAGGAGGAGGAGGAGGAGGAGGAGGAGAGAGGAGGGAGAGAGGAGGAGGAGGAGGAGGAGGAGGAGGAGGAGGAGGAAGGAAGGAGGAGGAGGAGGAGGAAGTGGGGGGAGGTGTGCACAAGAGCAGGAGCAAGCGTCAGACTGCATTTGAAGGGCTGCCGTATCACCTGGATCACATTCCCAGCACTCCCCGTCCGCTCTGGTCCGTCCTGCGACAGACCACTGTGACAGACCACCACGGCCTGGATGGGCGCCGCTCTGGTCCAGCGACAGACCACCTCACAGGACCACCGCGTCCTGGATGGGCGCCTCTCTGGTCCAGCGACAGATCACCGCGCCGGACCGCCGCGGCTTAGATGGGCGCCTCTCTGGTCCAGCGACAGACCACCGCGCAGGACCACTGCGGCCTGGACGGGCGCCGCTCTGGTCCAGCGACAGACCACTGTGACAGACCACCACGACCTGGATGGGCACCCCTCTGGTCCAGCGACAGACCACCACACCGGACCACCGCAGCCTGGACGGGCACCCCTCTGGTCCTGTGACAGACCGCCGCGACAGACCGCCGCGTCCTGGACGGGCACCGCTCTGACGCGCTGTCGGCGGCCCCTTCTGAGCTGGCGTCGGCGGCCTCTGGTGTCGGCGGCCTCTGGTGTCGGCGGCCCCTTCTGAGCTGGCCGGCGGATTATCGCGGTCCGTCTGTTCCCGCAGTGGGTGACAGTGGTGACGGCGCCGCGGCAGGTCCGCTGACCGGTGCAACAGCCCGCTGTGGACTGCGAGGTCACACACGCCGCTGAGACACTGCGGCACACTTCCGTTCACAGAACGGCCCGGATTAGGTACAGGCAGCGGCGCTGCAGTGGGAAATCCATTTTCCAACAGCAGGCCTATTTTTGTCGCTGCAAGGACTCCCTAAGGCTTAGCTGGAGGAGAATCCAAGCGAAGCTGGCAGTATTTTGCATTGAACTTTTTCAGAGTTAAAATATTTACCAGAAGATAAGATATATCACACTTGCTTTGAGAGATGGCATGGATGTTTTGACATTCGATAACTAAGTGTGGAACTCGATCAAGCTTTGATGGCCAAGATCAGACGCTTTGCTTGTTCGATGTGTTTGTTCTGAAGTGCTGCACTTCATTTGAATTTTAATTCGAGCTTTTAGTCAGCTGCAGCGGTTGTCTCATAAAGCTGTCGGTTAGGAATGTCTGCTAATGCAAAAACCTGGGGTACCAAAAGGCATGCAGCTGATGCCATTCCACGAAGGTATTACATCCCATCGGCTTAGTCTACATATCCGGTATGCCACAGAACGAATGTCTGGCAGAACAGCGTACACCTCGCTGATTCCGGGTAGGACAAGTTAAGCGGACGTTCATTACCATCTTTATCTCTCTAACATCTCCGGACCGCAGTATGCTGCCACATTGCCATCCTTTGTCTGTAAACCAGGGTGTTCCACTGCATACTGTGCAGAGACTTCATTTCATAGGAGCCTCATTCATTTGTATGCCGATAGCAAAAATCGCTCGTGACCCCGTTAGTCGGCGGGGACCAAGTCGTGTCCGGCTCAGAGACGGTGACGTCCACCCCAAATCCTTTCCTTGAGTCTTAGCGGCTTTTCACACGTTTCTGGCTGCAAGAGTGGGCTTAAGTCGTTGGAAATTAGACGCACTGAAGGTGCAGCACCGAATAAAAATTGTAACCACAATTATTCGCGCTAGACTTACTTAAAGACATCAGAGAAAAAATATTGAAAATATCGGGACACATGTAAGGTCCTGCAATGTGCGATGGCCAGAAACGAGCTGGGGATCTTCACTGGTGAGGCCGTAGCCGTTTTCTCCAGACCTTAATATGAATGATATACCGCAATAGTAAGGAACTAATGAATAGCTGAGTTGTGAATTGAATGGAACCCAATCTTTTAAACTTCCTAATGCGGATTTTACTATCACTCGCGAGAAGTGTGTCTGAGCCTGCTGTAGTCTCCAGCACTATCAGGTGTATCCTCTCGTCCTATTTGCATGTTCCTCGGGTAGCCAGGTGGGTGGACCGCTATCATACCAATCCCACTGTAAGTCATGTGATAAAATCTGGGCTTGCTTTAGTGACATGTTTTACCCTTTCCTTTATCTCCATTGTCGGCTCATCACTTTAACCAAATACAAACAGAATTACGAAACTCGATCCAGTGTTGAATCTAATCACAGCACACAAGTGTGGTTCCCTGAAAAGAGCACCTTCTCGCGTTCAATCGTAACGGGATCTCTCACTCTGGCCGCCGTGAGTCTTCGTCCTTCGCCGTCCCTGCCAGCTGGTTGGCCGCTCTAACAGAGGTACCATGTCTGGAGATAAAAGACCGGCTATTAACATCTAACTGTTAAATCCTGACATTACTCGAACCACGGTTTATAGCCAAGTCTAGAAAATGCGTTCAATTGGAAATAATATATTGGTAAATGTGGATGCAATCTTCAACTGGTGGAAAGTTATGTGCTTCAATCGTTTTCATAGAAGAAGAAAAATGGTTATAATATATTTGTCTAACACCGAATCACTTGACCCAAACAAGCTAAGCGACAGTCCTGCATGACGCTGGTTTCGCTGCGAAAATGCAAAATGATGTAAGAACAGGTATACACACTACACAGCTGTGCAAACTGTACGGCCTTGCGCCTCTGGAGTTTTATAATTCAAAAAGCTAGGAAGGGGACTCTTAACAACCCCGTCTGGAATCGACAGGTTTACTAATTGACTAGGAAACAGTTGTTTGACCTCTTCCTTTGTTGCTTCAAAATCAAACACCGTCGAATTTGGAAGTAAATCAAGCAGTGTTCATTAGATCTGTCCAGTGTGACTTGTTCACCTCCGTAAAGGGATAATTGTTTCATAAGCCATGTTAAGTGTCTCCAGCCCTTCCAGATCGTCTGGAGACATTGATTGATCACACATCTCTCTATGTGGATGCTAACACCTACAGCGCCTATATACAGGGCCCATATACGAGTTTTTCGTGTTTGGAGTGCCCGGTGAGTAATTATTTCATCATTCCATCGAATTTCGCAGCGTTGGGAGAATGAGTGGTCCATCTAAGCCACTGGTTCCCAAACGGTGGGTAATGACCCAATTTGGGGTAACGGAGTCATTCTGCGGGGGTAACGAAGACCTGTAAAGTTTAACCACAAATGCTACGCTAAGACAGCTTTGATGCAGCCCTATAGGCTAACAATATATCTTTTCGGGGCGCCTTTGCAGCAACGAAGACCAGAATTAAGAAATTGGTGAAGAAAAGGGAATACATACATGTGCGCTCCCAGTCATTGTTTGTATTGCGAGTTGCGACACTCCAATGGAAGTGTGTAAACAAAACAGGTGCAACCAACACATTGGGAAACAATGCTATTTTTGATAAGTCGGTATACATTTTTAAGGGTGGGGTAATGGCGTCCTCTGACTGCTGAAAAGGGGTAATTGTGTCGGAAGGGCTGAGAACTACTGATCTAAGCGCTATCGTGATCGCTTTCTTCATTTTATGACACGTCTCTGACTTTCGTTCAACTATGCACGACGCACGTTCTCATAAGTGTATGTATGCAACCATATTTTGCAAGCATTCACGAGATGTAGGCACTCGTATATACAGCGTGGGCATATCGAGTGTAGCTCAACACTAAGCCGTAGACTTGAATACAAACTATCGGGAAATCTGAGGCTTATCTTGACTATCACTACCAGGCTGTCTGTGCCCTGCATTAACCCTCGCCCTACGAGAGCTTTTCTCACCTTTGCCTTACGGGGGGTCCTAAGAGACCTCCTGTTAACCCGCGCCGGGCCGGGGGGGTGTTTAGACACACCCCCCTCAGGTTTTTCCTGGATATCGGGAAAACGGCGGCGCGTAGCGCCGCCAAATTTGTCAGTACCTGTTCGATCATCTTTTGTACAGCTGTCAAAAAAGTGTTGACAATGAGTCATGTCAGGTCAGGTCACCAGGCTAGGTCAAGTGACCTCACCTCCGAAAACGTTTGCGGTTCCACCAAAGCCACAGTTTTCAGCGGATTGGTTTCGTACATACAGGGTTTCATAAGAGCATGACTATCTAAAGTTTTGCATCTCTCGGATTTTCTATATCGTGACTAAGGTCGGTCAATTTCCTGACCTCCCCATTATAAGTGAATGGGAAAAATAAACAGATGCTTCTTATTCTTGAAAGCAATGCATGAAATTTCAGGCTGATTATTTCAGAATCATGTTTTTTTAGCTCAATCTGAAATGACCTAAGTTGGATTGTTTCTAAAAGAATCTCTACATAGGTCATTTGTAGGTCATCTGAGGTCATGCAGCAATGATTTGCTAATAACTTCTGAGTAATGAAGATAAGAGACGAGCCGAGACACCACTGTTATTCGTATCGTCTGTCCGCTGTCGCCCATATGCAACAATGACATATCTGGGTCACCAATGACCTTGACCTGAGGTAAAATTTTGAAAGTTGAACCTTACGAAGGTCATCATGTAAATGTTTCCCAAGCGTCCTTGACGAGAGGAACACGATAGTGTTAAAAAATGAGTTACGTGTCTTTTTAAGATAAAATGCTATTCAGGAAAACATTTTTACCAAAAACCGCATTTTTTGACATTTGAATGACCTCTGGAGCCTAACTATTGATCTCAGCTCAAATTTGAATGGCCCGAATGCGATTGCAAATTTAAATACTATATAATGCTTCTTTACTTGTTTACTCACCTAGCTATCATCGTTCCGAGTATTTGGCGATACTGGAGCTATGTCAAAATCTGGAAAATTTGGAAAAAATTTGACCTTTGATGACCTCTGGTGACTCTAATAATTGACCTGAGCAAATTTTTTTAATGAAATAGTTTCCCAATCCACTTTGACGAGCTCCTCGAAATGGTGCTTATGGTTATGTAATAGGTCCATAGGAGCGAGTTAGAAGGGGGGGGGTGTAGAAACCCCCGGCCCAGAGGAAGGTGGCGCCGAGCACCGGCCCGGCGGCGGGTTAACATTTCAAACTAGAGCGACATAGAGCACACGGTAAAAAACAGAAATGCTACCTGTCCATAGAGGAATTTTAGCGTATCTCATTTTTAGGTTTAATAGGTCAATGGGTGACCCTTCAGGTCAAAGTAAATGAACCAAACATCGACCAACATCCAAAAATAGTGGTTTTGCTCTGTCAGTCTTCATTATTAAGTTATTAAAACAAAATTTCGTTTTACGTCAAAATTTTTGGTCGTTGAATTAGCTATCTGAAAACAATCGATTTTTAAGGTCTGGGTTAGTTAATGACCTCTAAGGAACGAAAAGTACTCACCATGATGAATCATTGCTTTTGCGCGATTAGCATAAGCAACTCGACCGATCAAGCCCACAAAAGCGATTAAAAAAAATCTAAATTAGAAATGTATAATGTAAATAAAAAGACACATTTCTTGACCAAGTTGTGTCTCCGAAATACACAAAAAGTATCTATTTGTTCTGCTACCTGGTCCAAAGAAGTCAAAGTGAAATTTCAAAAAAATGGACATCATAAGTTTCTCATTACTTAGTGAGCGTGTCAAAAATGAGAGATTTTGCTTTGAATTTTTGTTTGAGTATTTTCCCTCAGCTCAGTTCTCTCAATCATATATTACCGTTTTTTAACATCTTTGAAAAATTTGATTTTGTAGTAGGTAATGTTAAAAAATTGGGGGTCAAAAACCAAAAACTTTGGGAATTTGAAATTGACATTTGAAAGACAATGTCATTGAATACCATTGATGATTTCTGTTTGCAATTTGCCGCAAAACTCTGTTTTCTACGATTGTCCAATATTTATCACTTTTTTCAACGTGGATGGCATTATTTCCCCAAAAATCGACAAATTTTAATAAAAGTTTCACAGCATGCGTATAATTATTGCAAACCTAGCTACTAAAAATGTCACCACGATTGGCAGCGTGTGTAAGCAGTTATGCAAGACAAACCTCAGGGGGGTCGCTTTAGGAGGGTTAAGCGATGTTGAAGATGTGCACTGTGTAGCCATACAGGAATGTGGAATAAAAATATGGCATGACGTGTTAATTTGCATATAATGAATTATTAGAATTGCTTACCTTAGAGGCGAAAATTGCAAATTATTGGGTAGTGTCGTTAATCATAGTCGAAAATGTCATGTCCTTCATACCTCTGGAGTATTTTGAGTATCATCCTTTTTGATGTTGTCAGTGGACGACTTACACAAATGGTTATTTATCAGGTTTTCTCGGTAGTTTGCAAGGAACTATGTCGCACTTTCATCAGTAACATTGAGCAGAAATGCCTGTGACGCGACAAGGACATACGTTAATGTCTTATAATCAATGTTGAATGTAGCTTGAAAACACGGCAGACAGCCTTGTCGCAGGGATTCCCGCCGAGAAACCGGTGAACGACCCTCCTGTACGTCACGATGAAATGCTGAAGTGTCAAGTGATATGACTTAAAAAATATGAAGAAGTGCATGCTTCGATGATGGGCGATAAAGAGCAAAAACCTAACGAACTTAAGACTGCAAATTGAACCAATGTAACTGCGTATCGGTGACGTCAAGCTTTGTAGATAGACCTTTGTTTCATTTTGTGTAACATATTTTTGGCTGACTTCCATCAAATTTGGTTGCTTCTGAGATTGCATGATATCACTCAGGTCAGGCATATCATACAAATTGTTGCCGCCAGCCGTAAGTAACCAGCTCGGTTACCGTCAGGCTGCTGCGACACCTCATCACGTCATGACACGACTAATGAAGGCGTGTAACTGTAGGCAAATGACTGACACATCTCGTATCACGGTTCGTTATATATAGGTGTGGTCGACATTTGGATTCCAGGAACCACTGGTGCGCTACAAATAACATGCCGGTCGCATGACAAAGTGTATCGTTACGTTTCAAGAATATAATTTGCTTATTAAGAAGTAAGCTGTTGTCTTCCAGCGTATTTTTGTGGGCCGGCATGTGATTGTATAAACCCCAAAACTACAACACATCTTAGAACAATAACTTTTCCGGCTTTATCTGTGTATGCTGATGTATTTCAGCTAAATCGCGAGAGAAATGGATGTCTTGTCACTTTTGACACCGTTTAACCCTCGCCCGGGTAGGGGGTGGATGCCACCCCCTCGGTTTTTCCAAAACAACTCACGTATTTTGTAACTGATCGCATTTATGACGTTATGGGTGCAACCTTGTGCCAGTTGCCCACGCCCAATGCTAGGAGGAAGACTCAAATTTCCCTCATCTGTTGTGTAAGCTAATGCTCGAACTGATACCCTGGGTCTCATCCGTTTGGTCTCATCTATTTGTTTTTCATCCATTTGTCTCATTCGTCCATTTGTCTTCCATTGTCCATTCCATCCATTGTCTGCCTTCCCCAATCTTTTATAATTGCAAGAGTATCTTATGTGCGTGTGTGTGGTGTGTGTATGTGTGGCTCCGTGAGCTCCGTGAGCTCCATGTGAGCCGTGTGAGCCCGGAGCAGAGTGAGTGTGTGAGGTGTGTGTGTGGTGTGGTAAGGTGTTGTGAGGTGTGTGGGTGTTGCTTGCATACTCCCTGCATAATATTTTAAAAAAGATCAGTGTAGTTTTTTGACCAGTCCCCTGTGATTATTACTCTGATCTGCTTAGTGATTACTGGACTAATGTTCTGGTGTCTTCCATGATGTTTTGGGAAAATATACTTGCGGAGCTTACCTTAGGAGGTTAAAAATGTTCATTTGGCCTTTGATCAAGAGAAAGATGCAAACATCTTTGAAAGTCAGATTTTTGATAGAACCTGAGCAGGAACTTCTTACAGAGCAGAGTTGACACTTTAATGGGTGCCGTTTTTTCTCACACTCAGACTTGGCGATCAAGACCATATCACTAAGATCCACAAATTCATTTGTTTGTTCATCAAAACATCGAAGTTTGAATTAAAAATGGAGAAAATTCAAAGATTTTCTGTTCAACACTGGCATACGCTTTCTCCTGTCTTTTTGTGAGTGAGACTTGGCTGAGAGAAGGCGGAATCAGATTCCAAATTATTCTTATTCTGGCAGAAACCGCACCGAGAGGATAGGCGGAGGTGTGGGTATTTTTGTGAATGATTGCATTGATTTCTCTTCCCGCAAAGATCTGTGGATGGCTAATCCTGCAATAGAAAACGTGAGCATAGAAATTAATAGAGAACTTGATAAAAATATTGTAGTTACCTGTATTTACAGGCCACCTGATGCATGTTTTCCAACTTTCATGAATGAGATTAATACTCATTTGGAAAATGAGAAGTTCTGACAAAATAATCTATTGGAGGCGACTTTTAACTTGGACTTGCTTAGTTACAATACCGATAATCAGACCACTCAATTTGTTGATCTCCTGTTGTCTCATAATCTATTGCCCTCAATTAGCAGACCCACCAGGGTGTGTGATACCTCTAATACACTTATTGATGCTTTCTTCAAAACTACTTAGGCCCAGCTACATCTGGTGTAATTATAGAATTAACGTTATCGGATCACTTTCCCATATTTCTAGATACACCTCTGAATGAAGACGAGAAAAGCAGAAGCAATTGCTCTCTTTACCAGAGAAAGATAACCCAGTCTGGAGTGACCCTATTCCATAATGCTTGTCCACAATTTGCGGGAATTGTGACATTCAAAGTCCTGACATAGCTGTTGATGTTTTTTGTGAGACTGTCAGGCTCAATATAGACCATTTTTTGCCAATTGAAAAAGTATGCCGCAAAACCACCCCTCTCAAGCCTTGGATAACTCGGAGCATCTGAGTTCAATCATACAAAAACTGCCTTATACAAAACTTACTTGCAAAATAGTCACCTGAAAAATTTAGTTGCATTTAAGTTATAAAAATCGGCTTTCGGAGTGTTTACAAGATGTAGCCCAAGAAAAATATTTCCAAGAACCAACTGACATGCACAGGGAACAGTAAGAAAATTTGGGAAGGTCATTGAATGAGGCTTGTGGACGTAAGCGCAATAAACTAACAAACATTAAACGTCTCAAGACAAACGGGGATATAGTGAACAATCAGCAGGACATTGCCAACATTTTGAATATCTATTTTACCACCATTGGCCCAAAATTAGCACAATCTGCTCCACTTAGCCCAACAGAACCAACTTCATTCATACATAATGAAGTACTTGGCACCTGCTTCTTAAATCCAGTAAGCCCTGAAACTATAAGGAACATACTATCTGAACTTCCAAACAAGGGGGAGGGCACTGAACCAATCACTAATCGAAATATTGAAATATGTCTCCCCAGTGTGTCGTTCCACTAAGCCATTTAGTTAATATTTGCTTTGCAACCAGTATATTCCCTGGACTCTTTGAAAAGAGGTCTGTTGAACACCGGTTTTTAAAGCTGGTGTAGGTTGACCCTTGGGAATTATAGACCAATTTCGATAATTTCACCTCTTTCGAAAAAATTATAGAAAAGTGCATAGTGGAGCGTCTCAATAGTTTCTTAAAACATCATGATATATTTGAGTAGCTCACAACTATGGTTTTCGGATAAGCATTCAAACAGAAACATGCTCTTTAAAATTTTATTGATTTCGCTAGTGAGGAAAAGGATTTAAAGGCAATTATGTTTCTGGAATATATCTAGGACATTTAAAAAAGGCCATTTGATTCTGTGAATCACGAAATTCTACTGTAAAAAAACTAAGTAAATATGGTATTCGAGGAAAATGACATTAGGCTCTTACATAATACTTAAGGGGAATAGGAGTCAGAAAGTAAAAATCATCGATAAGGAAGGTAAAGTAATTTCTAATGGGAAAACAATTACTTGTGGGGTACCTCAAGGTAGTGTTTTGGGTCCGCTTCTATTTCTTATATATGTCAATGACCTTAAAAATGTATCTGCAATCATATCAAAACAATTTACATTGCGGATGATTTACCAATCTCTTCTATCTCATCGCAATCTGACTGAAGTTCATGCAATCTAGCAAAATATAGGAAACTATCCAAAGTAGAGGATTGGTTTGCTTGCAACCAGCTGAGGCCTTAATGTGGCCAAAACATCGTACCAATTGTGTATACCAGTAAAATAATTGATAAGTTCGCCTGTCATCCTCATTAAACAATATACACATAAAAAAATGAAAAAATATTTTAAATTCTGGGTTTTGGTGCATGAGGCTCTTTCTTTTCACAAAGAAGCATATCAAATTTATGCTGTAAAAGTTGCCCTGGGTATAGGATGTATGTTTAGAAGCAGGAGCGTATTGGAGCCTTCTCAATTGATCAGCCTGTATAATGCATTAGTACTTCCACATTTGAATTACTGTAGTCTTGTTTGGTCCATAAATTTTGAAACTAATCTTAAACGGCCATTTCTTCTCCAGAAAAGGGCTGCTAGGGTAATACTTGGTCTTCAATTATACTGATTCAGTTACTGCTCGGTTTAGTGAGATTGGTTAAAATTAAACCTCTTACGATGCTCCGTGATTTGAAAATGCATGATTTGATCTATAAACTTCGCCATTCGCTCTCTGCCCGCTCAGTTAAAAAGTATAATTGAAAATGGAGGGAACAAGTATTGCAATCACGACAACAATTGCGCAATCTGAGGACCCTTAATCATCCTTTCTAGAACGGTTTAGTAGACAACACACCATTTAGATTTTGGCCTCTCTAAACTATTTAACAACCTTAATTGCCAGCGACCAATCCACTTGGATGTAACGATTTCTAAGGTTACAAAAATCCATTATTAGAGCAACTTCAGCTCCAGTTATGCAACTAACTACTATACATATCATATGATTAGAGTGTGAGATTGATAGGTAAGTATGTAATAAGACCACCTCCCCGGCTCCATCTCCTGATGACATGTACTGCCTGGTGGTGGGTGTGGGTCCGGGCCACAGGCCAGTTCCTTGCACGGGGCCCCATTCCCTCTTGCCTTCTGTGCTATCCTTGGGAGGTCGGTGATGTGGGAGGTGCCTTCTGTTACTGCATGACAATTTGAGTATGGGGAAAAATTTGAGGGTATTGTAAATGGGGGGGGGCCCTTTGACCGCCGCATTTGGATCGTCCTTGTTGTGGCGCATCCGGAGGGCGGCCCTTTTGTTTGCAGATGGGATACGTTGGCGCATGCGAATTGCGCATCTGAAGAAACCACAAGTTGTGGATGTTGTATTATAAAGTCTTGGAAGAAAAAGCTTCATAATTTTTTAAATTTCCTGCTGTGTTGGACCTGGCGCTGAGCCGCGTCGCGTGGTGCCGGTCGCGGCCGGGCGGCTCGGCGACAGCTGAACGCGTCAGCTGACAGAAACGGATAGCACCAGCAGCAGGTGGTAACGCCCAGAACAGTGAGCATCGCCGCTCGGGGCGACACGGCCAGTGGCTTGCCTCTCCCGATTGACCGCCTCCGACTCGCCCCGCTACATATGGAACTACGTACCGGTGCTGGCACTCGTCGGCCGCACGGGAGGCGAGTCCGCTGGTGCTGCCGAGCGCGGCGGGCCGCCGCTCACAAGTGGCATCGAGGCGGTCGTGCCGCCGCATCACCCGCCGCTGAGAACCGTGCGCGCGTCCATGCCGTGTCGGTGCCCGCGCCGCCCCTTGGTCCGTCCGGCTCGTAACCGGACTGGGCGGGGCCGGACGCGCGGGGGGGGGCCGTGGAGAGAACGGCAGTTGGAGTGGCGGCGGTTGGGCGGTCTGGCGGTCGTGGTGGGTGTTGCATTGACGTACTTTCGCGGAGTGCGACGGTGGTGGGCTGCAGATGGCGCTTGCTTGGTCGTAGGTAATAGATGGCGCTAGTGGGCGTGATCTTAACTGACTGCTCGGTTAGTGTTATTTGTGAACGGTGGAGTTTGATCGTCGTTTCTGCGGTATACAATTGCTGAGCTGTCGTGGGTGCGCGTATTTTAAAGAGATTTTAATGGTCGTGTATGGTGAACCGTGGCACTGGGATTGACCAAAATGGTTTTTGGTGACCTTGTATATTGCGTGCGGCGGGTTTCTGTTCAATATTGCTGACTCGCTTTCTATTGACCTTTATAACTCTTGCTTAATGATGGTAGATATCTCGTGCTTTTTCCCTCTTTAAGTGATCTACTAACATTTCCACTCGTGATTGTAACAGGCTTTGCGTTGTAACTGAAGGCTTTGTTTTGCCGTCCCCGTCTGTTAACCCGAGTAGCGACTAAGCAAATTGTAAATGTGCCTCGAACTAGTGAACAAGGTTGGGGCAGTAGTCCGTGCCAATATAATTGACGGGTACCGCTACTCGCCGTGCTCAAATAAGAAGTAGCATTGTAGTGATTGTATTTTATGCGTATCGTATACTGTTTATTTGTCACCGAGGGCTGCACGCTATGAGAATGGAGGGAATGCTTCGGAGGCCCTTGCACTGCATAATGATGGAGCCAGTGAGCTTTGTGATTTTTTTGTGTGTAACGTGTTGTGTGTGTGATGTGTGTGTGTGTGTGTGTGTGTGTGTGTGTTGCTCTGTGTGTGTTGTGTTTATAAGTTTTTGGTAAATGCAATTTGTTTGTTTGACTTATGTCCGTTGCATTGTTGCGCCCCGCCTAACCCAATCCGGGCAACCTGGGACCGGCCCTTATAGGGGCCGTCGGCTCGGCCGGGCGCGCGACACGCCAGTCTAACGAACTGACGCGCGTCGCGCGCCGGTCGAGCTGAGCCGGGCAACTGCCACGGCCATGACCGAGCAGTGCCGGGCGGGGGGCAGCAGCCTGGTCTGGGAGCCGCCGGGAGGTAACCACACTCTCCCCGGTCGGCGGTAACCCTCAGGCCTCCCCGGAAGCCGGGGACGCTCTGCCGATGTCACTGGCTCTGTCCCGGCTTGGCCAGACGGCGGCTGCACGACAATAATAAGTGGAAAAATGTGTGTATTAAGTGTATGATGTTTTATGGTATTTTTTGTGTGTGTTAATAATTAAATTATGTGAACTCCAGAACTCGTCACCATAGATTGTAATGGTCTATTGCGTTTCAATTACAGCACATGTATGTACAGGACGCTTAGTACATCTTCCGAACGGAGAGAGATAGAGACACCGCAAGGCGGGCAAACAAAAATGTGTGGCATGTTCGATTTAAAATCCAAAGGGGCATCTCCAATTGAGTATCTAGGTCCAACTGGTTACCTTTGGGGTTAGTGTCAATGGCCATTGTGGTCTGACACGACCTTTAACGAAAAGGTCATGGATCACGACCACTTGAACTCTATTAGAGATGGAAGGTGCATTGGCCGTGCAGACTGTCTAATGAGGCGGCCATATTGTCAACTCACAAAAAGTAGTCGGCTTGGCCTGTGTTAACCCGGCAGTCACTGGGGTATTTCTTGTAACACGAGTCACTGGGGGGGGGGTTAGCCCCCCTCCCTTGTATCTTCGGAACAATCAGACGATCGGCGACTGAAATCAAACGGCAATCGATAACCCAGGCAAATTCATCGAACTCTAAAATGAATTTGTGATTGCCCTAGAGGTCAGTGGATGACGTCACAGGCAGGTCAAAGGTCAACATTAAGGCAAAATTGATTTTTAACCATATTTTTCCATTCAAAGCAAATTGGTTGCAACATGATCACCCAGAATGCTCTAAAATGGCATGACACACATCCGAAGAGCTAATCGTGGATTTTTTGCAAAATGTCAAAGGTCAAGGTCAGGTCACATACGGTCACTATGCCACAAAATTATACGAAAGTCATGCAACACATGTTGTACATACTATTTTACGTGTAGGACACGCAATTGATACTAATGTTACCAACTGATTTAAGGTACGTGAATGAAAGGTTAGTAAAGGTCAAAATCATGTCACAAAAGGTCAAAATTTGAAATTGATTAATACAGTAAATTGATACATTTTTCTAGACCGGGTTTGTCTCAGAAATACAGTGCTGCTCTTGATTTGTCTGTATCTGGTCAAAAAAGGACAAAAAATGAAATTCCAAAATTTTACGTCGCGAGTTACTCATACATTAGTTGTCATCACTCAGTCGAAAATACAGATATTATTTTGAAACTTGGTATAGTTGTTGAATATGTATCGTTGTTTTACACATATTCCGTTTTTTAATATCTTAAAAAGTTTTGATTTTTTTGTCGTTTTTTCAAAAAAAGTATTTTTTGAAAATTTTGGTGTCAAAAATCACTTTTTTCACAAATCTGAGATGGCCATATTGTACCCCTTGACATTTGCTATCTTCTCCTTTTTTCGGATTCCATTTCGTCTATTAAATGACATTCGTACAGTCTCCTAAATTTTAGCTGATTTTGGTGTCAAAATCGTGTGTAGTGACGTCACTAACTTAGCTTTATCTCAAAAATATTCTGACGAAATTAAAAAAAAAAAAATGCAAAGGGTGTTAAAAAGATGCCCGGTCAGGTACTAGAAGTTTGGCGTTGATAGCTACATTTTTTCGCTAGATATTTTAGATATTCCTCAGGGGGGGCTAAAAAAGCCCCCCCAGTGACTCGCGGGTTAAAGGATAAGCGGGCGGACACCCCGGCTGACATTTAACAATATATTGAGCGAACTACTAGTCATAGAGCCATATGACTACCACCACAATGTTCCAAATTGAGTGAAGAATGATTCTAGGATTTTATTTTTATTTATTTTTTGCACGAAAAATATTTTCGCTTAGAATTACTTTGCATTCAATTTAGAACATTGTGGTGGCAGTCATTTTGCAATACCGCTAGTAGTTCGCTCAATATATTGTAAAATGTCAGCCTGGGTGCCTGCCCGCCTATCCTTTTACACAGGCCGCCGACTGCTTTTGTGAGTGCCAATATGGCCGCCGTTATTAGACAGCTCGGCCGATGGGGTCGGAGCAGCATAGCCTCCCTGTGGTCACGACCTAGTAGTCGTATACACCTCACATTTGAATAGGTTACGCATCAATGTCGTAAACTCAGCTTCTGAAAATGTCAACAAGTTGTGCCGCATGTGTCAAAAGTTATTGCATACAAAATTCAGGGTCCTTTTAGATATCAGCACTCCCCCTCCCCCCGTAGGGCGATGGTTAACAATGCTGGCCGTCAGTCGACCATTTTCTGGCGCTAATGGGCGAGCACTGAGCACGTCGCGACACAGATGTTGGTTGCGCACCAAGCCCTCACAGTTGCGATCATGCAGATGACGGCCCGTCCCTTAGGGGTGGTTAGGAGTGTCACCGATCATGTGATGACGCGCCCGCTCATAGGATTGGTTAGGAGTGTCGCCGATCATCCGATTCACGGCCCGTCATTTAGGGGTGTAGGAGTGTCACGATCATCGCGAATCACTGCCCTCATTAGGGTGGTTAGGAGGTTCACCGATCAATGCGATCACGGCCCGTCATTAGGGGTGGTTTAGGAGTGTCACCGCATCATGGATCACGCCCGTCATTAGGAGTGTTAGGAGTGTCACCGATTCATGCGATCACGGCCCGTCATTAGGAGTTGCGCTTAGGAGTGTCACCGATTTCATGCGATCACGGCCCGTCATTAAAGTGCGTTAGGAGTGTTCGCCGAATTCATGCGATCACGGCCCGTTTCATTAGGGGTCGGTTAGGAGTTGTCACCGATTTCATTGCGATCACGGCCCGTCATTAGGAGTGGTTAGGAGTGTCGCCGATCATGCGATCACGGCCCGTCATTAGGGGTGGTTAGGAGTGTTGCCGATCATGCGATGACGGCCCGTCATTAGGGGTGGTTAGGAGTGTCACTAGGCACCAGCATATGACGTCACATCAGGGCAGGATGGAGAGGTGTCATGGGCGGCAGCAGCAACGGCAACAGGCCCTGCTGCCGTTCCTGTACTGGTGGGACAGTATCAGAACAGCAGACGTCAGAGGTGGCGGGACAGTATCAGAACAACAGTTGTCAGAGGTGGCGGGACAGTATCAGAGGCAGCAGAGAGGCAGACGACGTGAACACGTAACCAACAGAGTAGCGAAGTCTGCAAAGACAGCATGGCAGCGACAGTGACGGCTGCAGTAGGGAGAGAGGAGAGGCAGTAGAACAGCAGCCAGAATAACAGTAGTACACCTTTTTGCATTACTCGTCGTCCAATCGACAAAACCTCCCTAGCCAATCTGCATGATAGATGGCGTACACCATTCCAGCAAAACTATCGCAATCAGCATAACATATCGCTAGTGTTTGCCAGGCCGATTCGGCTTTCGAGTAAAACATTCAGTATTCAGCAAAACTGATTCACCTCCGGCAAAAAGATTGTCTTTCAGTATAAGACTTCGTCTTTAGTTTATATCTAATTGTCCATTCAGCCAAAAATCCTTCGTTAAATTCGGCATTCCTCAGAATACTTCGTCAAAGTAGAAAACACATAAACAACACATTAGAACATGACAAGTCCGTATACATTAATGTTAACATGTACGTGTGTGGTGTGTTAAACGCCAGGTGGCGTACCACATACCAGTGCCCAAGCTAGGTGGCGGTGAAGATGTTTCCGCATTGGATTACCGAGATTCATTTAAGAAAATTAATCAACTTTTATCGAGACATGGTTCTATACCGAATATAAGAAAACATCTGTTTTTATGTAAAATACTGTTATTTCTTGCAATTTTTCCATATACCTAAATAATCTATGTTTGTATACTTATTCACTCAAGTACACCTTGTCTTAATGTGAAATCGGCGTCTGTTCAGCCTCAATTCGGCCATATCTCAATTTCAGCCACAGCAGACATGACTGTTTGACATAACTGCATCTTCACATCGCTAACACACTCCCGCGCAAAGTGGGCATTCCAAATCAAACAGTGACGGTGCCACTGTTCAATTTGGTAATGCCCCTGGCGCGGGAGTGTGTTACGCTATGTGAGATGCATATATGTCAAACAGTATGTCTGCTGTCGGTTTAAATGAGATATGCCGAATTGAGCTGAACAGATGACGCCTCGCAGTGAGAAAAGGTGCATGCCACGTCCAGTTGAACAGATGCCGATTCGCAGAAAAGGTGTAATGAATAGCAACATAACCTTTAGTTATGTACTCTTTCCATTCACTATGTACGATTAACAGGAAAATGCAGGATATCGAATGAGCGACTTAGCCGGAATAACACCGTGGATTGCAACAATGGAGATAATAATAAAGCACTAAGGACTGTCTAGTAAGACATTTAAATGCACGTAGAAGACAATATATCTGTTATCGTTGGTTTACACCTAATGAGCATGCATATTTGCAAGCGAATTTGGTTTTGAGCTTTGACGGAAAAATTCATGGACAATAGTCATAGTTTATCGACCCAACGCCGATGATTTTGTCGACCTGTCATTTCATTCGCTTTATGGACGAAAACTTTACCACAATGGGTGCGGGACTGGTATTGGGTTTTACGCTTTAAAAAAACACTGTATTTTCTCAATTTTTCCATATACTTTTACACCCATCTTAGACCGCTTTCCGTTCATAAAACTTTCGTCTTAACTTGTCTGTATTTAATTTTTTTAACCGTTCTTGATGTGTTTTCGTGTGACACGAAAAAGTAGATGGGAAACGAGTTCCAGGGTGTCGATCCCTTCAGTCATTAGACTCGCGACCCACGTATGACATGCACTGTCTAGTCGACTAATAGATGCCACGTAAGGCGGCCACTATGACGTTACTGCCCTAGCGACCAATAGTATGGTATCACATAAACAGAAGCGAAACGACTGCTCGGGCTGCGCAAGAAAGCAAATAAAGCTGTGAAAGTCCACATTGTATGTGTTTATTCAATTGACGTTGTATCGTTTGCATTGTAAGTGTTTTTCTTTAATTTCACTTATGTTGAAAGGTGTTCATCTTTGCGCCCAGAGGACATATCCAAGTTGCCCTCGTGCAAATAATTTCTTTTTTAGACCCAACCACAAATTCAAAGACGCAGTTTTTTCATTTCTCAGATGATTGAATAGTTGACATCTTTTGAGTGTCTTTGCATTTTGTCGTAACAAGGAAATTTATTATTTAAGATACTATTTAGATCTTTGTAAGTGTAACCACCATGATATACGTACCTCCTACCTTCTGTCATTCTTCAGCTTTCCAAGGACGGATAAGACAATAACAGTGGGCACCTACATCGTTGCGCAAGAAAAAAATGAAGCATCAACACATGAAGTGCACAAATTCAAAGAGAGTGGTTTGCTTGCTGAAGTGGTCGACGGTCGTTGTATACAACCAGTATGGGCCAGCGATACCTACCTATGGCTTTTGGCCACCTGAGTCCCACTGGCACGTTGCTCTTGTCGTTCTCACTCTTGCTAACTTGACAGGGCAGGAAGGAGACACAGATGACTCTAAAATGGAAGGGGACTGCCGAGTGCCGGGGCCGCTTGAGGCCTCGACATCCCATAAAGTGTCGCCATATAAATGCTTCGTCAAGTCTTCGAAATCCCATAGCCCCTTCCGACAGTGCGACATTGAGCACCAGTTTTCTTTGGTCATCCCAACAACTACAGTTGAAATATAAAAGGTGATTTATGCATTATTTTCGCTAATCCGTTTGATGAAGGCGTTGCAATTACAACATTTACACAATCTTGGAGGTTTATTATTGCCCATTTAATTGATTCAATGTGAAACAATGAAGCCACAAAGATCTATAGATCTTGTTCAACATTTTGCGGTATTTTGCGCAACGAATTTGCTGATACTTTTTTACTGCGCGCAGAAAGAGTCGCAACAGCGTTCAATTTTTGTTCATGTTTTTTGTGTTTTCGTGACGACAGCAACTACCAAGGACTTGAGTTAATTGTTTTAGTTTTTAATGATTTCTAGCTCATTTCAAATTTAGTAGGTTTTTGTTGTACATTAACATTATGAAAATTATCTTGTTTTTGATGAACCCAAAAATAATTGGTACCTTACAAAATTGCCCTCACCCCATTGGACGAAAGCGTTTGCCGGGCTGACGAATGATTATGCTCAACTGACGAAAATGTGAATGCAGACTGGCTACTGTGGATCCAGCCTGTTTGCTGAATTACCATTACTATTGAAGACCGCCGATGATTGTTCACTGAATGACGATTGCCGAATGTGCCTTCAATTGTTATCGACAATTGGCCATCCCGTAATGCAAAAAGGTGTAGTAGCAATAGAGCAGCAAGAGTAGCATCAGTGGGAAGGCGTAATGGATAGCGACAGGAACAGTAGCGGATCGCACCGCACCGGCGTGGAAATCTAAATGAAGTTGATCGGTGGCCAGAAGTGTCTTGAATAATTTTGTTTTTATAAATGTGACGTTAGCGTGGGCTTGTGGCCTCAGCGTGGCTAGAGACGTCAGCGTGGGCTTGTGACGTCATCGCGAGTTTGTGACGTCAGCGCGGACTTGTGACCGGAGTCGCATATCATTCTTGGAAGCGGGACACCAGCCTTAGCTCAGGGTCCGGCCACTGATGTGGAGGGGTGTCACGTTTCGCTGGAGCTGGCCGCTCGCTGCTCCGTGTGGCTGCGTCAGTGACCTGGCATTGTGCTCCTGGTGGGATAATGTGCTCCATATTGGCTGACTTTTCCCCAAGGTTTTGGTTGATGCGTTATTTGGCGCGCTGTTGTGCTGCGACATAATAATAATGTCAATATAAGGGGAGCATTCGAGGCCGTGTCTGTTTTCAGAACGATTCCTGGCACCTATCGAGCAGCGAATGAATGATTCAATAGACAAAGGTATGATACCGCCACAGTTAGGTGATAAGTCATGAGTGTCGGATGCGGGGGACAAGGGTGGCGCCCACCTCCCCCAACATGACGCCATTAGCGTGACAGCATTTGCGGATTTAACATTGCGCTTATGGGCGTGGCATGGGAAGAATCTTCTTCAGAATGCCTCCGTTACCTCAGCTTGGACACAGCCAATGCTTTCGTCTCTCTTGTCCCCACACAGCCAGTGGTAGGTTATCAAATTAGTAATGCCTGCATTGTGTATGAACATGCATAACAGTTCCGTGCGCTTATTTAATTATTTGGTAATTGCTTGTGTCGCATAGTCGTATTATTAATAACTAGCTTCGGGTACCCGACGTTGTCGGAATTGCCACGGGCCACAGCTTTGCCTGCTTGGAAATTTGAGTTCCTGGACTTAGTTTATTTTCACCACTCACCACCAGTTCCTGAAAGCGAGCTATATCATGCAAGGGCAAGTGCGTAATTCCCTTCAGCAAACGCACCTACCAAATTTACAGGGTGGTAACACTCCCAAAAGTCTCTAGGACTATCCCAGAAGTCTCTCGATTTTCCGAAAATTCCCGAGAATTGATTCCATGATTTTTAGAAAGCGCCATGCTGAAGAAAGCAACTAATTCTGGTAAAAATAAGCCAATCATCACTAACGCTACCAAAACCGGCATGCCGAGAAAACAATATACTTAATTCTAAAGAGCATGCTGAAGAAAGTGGCATGCCAAAAAGCGTAGATAAAAGAGCATGCTGAAGAAAGGCGCCATGCGAAGAAAGCAACAATTGCAAGAAAGCAACATGGCTGAAGGAAATGCCGCCATGCTTAACGAAAGCAAACTAATTCTGGTACAAATCCCCAATGATCATAAACGCACCAAGAAACCAGCATGCCCAAGAAAACAATATTACGTGTTCTAAAGAAGCACTGCTGAACGGAGCGGCATGCCCGAAGAAGGAGAAAAAAGACGCATGCTGAACGAAAGCGCCATTTGCCGAAGAAAGCAACATGCGAAGGGAAAGCAACTAATTCTGGTAAAAACCAAGAAACACCATGCCGAAGAAGCAAAATAATGGCAACGGTAATGTCGTTGATAACTGTAAGTTCTCCTTTCTTCTGCAGGTTAGACAACAATAAAACAGCATGCTGAAGAAAAAGCGTCATGCCGAAAGAAAGCAACCATCTGAAAGAAGCGAAGAAAAAAAGAGCGTGCTGAAGAAAGCACGCCATGGCCGAAGAAAAGCCAACATCGCTGACAGAAGGCCGAGAAAAACAAGAAGGCGTGCTGAAGAAAGCGCCCATGCCAAAAGAAAGCAACAATTCTGGTAAAAATAAGCCAATTATCACTAACGCTACCAAAGAAACCGGCATGCCAAATGATGCGACTACTGTGGGTAATCATTCTTTTGATACTAACTTCTGGTAAAAAATAAGCAAATTATCCAACTAAACGCCTACCACACATAATGAGTTTTGCAGCACACATTATGAGTCAATAACTGCTTTGGGGCTATACACGGTTAAGTATACGTTTTTCTTTTGGAATTCGAGAGATGTTTCCTCAAATCATGGATGAGAAATACCCTGGATTGGCCACTCTCTGTCCGGCCCTTTTTGATGATTAAGGAGACCATTGCGCGCCACCTAGCGGTCGAGCTTGCGAAGCTTCGACAGTATACAGGAGAGCTCCCCGCCAACCACATCAAGCCGAACACGTCCCCTCGTATGCTTCCGATTCTAAAACCGCAAGCGCCCGTGCGCAAGGCGGCAATAGAAAGCTCTCCATGAGGCGAATCAGAAGCATACAAGAAAATTCGAATCGCTTCACATGTCCAGTCCACAGCCAGGCAAGAGGTAAAACAAGGTATTTTAGTTGATGACTCATATTTTCCGTCCAAAAGCTTAGATTGAAACTCTTATCACACAAAATTAGCTCTCCAAGGTAAGATCAAACAAATCACCTCAAAGGTATGGCTTATGAACCAAATAGTATGCAGCATTGTTGGATCCCATATTGGAAATGGGCATTACAACATTTCCATATGATTAAAATAACCAATGAATGTACAGCCAATGGCACCCCACCATAATGCATCTTACCTTGCAAGGATTATATATACCAATATGTATATGCGTCAAAAAACATTAACTGTACTTGCAGAGGGAAAAAAGCATCTGAAGCAATTCCGCGTTTCGACGCTTTTTAACATAAACAAACCGGTCTCCTGTATGTCGTTTGCCGGTCACATTTGTCGCTGAGTGGCCAATCCAGGGTATTTCTCATCCCATGCTCAATGATTACAAAACAACCAGGTTAAAGTCAACGATCAGCNCCCGCGCACCAACGGGGGGGCGGATATCCGCCCCCACAGGTTTTTCAGGACTAGCGAAAAAAACAAACAAATTGTGCACAGCTGCTTGGGCATCAATTACGCACACTTCATGATTTTTTTTTACTTCCTAACTTTTAAGGTCACGTTTTCATGTTACATTAAATGACCTGACCTCAAGTCACGTTTTTGTAAGTTTGACATCTTGCTGAATCCACAGTGGTGAACCAAACAGTTTGAAACTCACAGTGTGTGATAGGGCCTCAGGTATCTACAGTTTGCATATCTCGGATTTTTTTTATATCGGTGACCTGAGGTCATGTCAATATTTGTGACCTCCCATTATAAGGCTATGGGAGAGGATTGAAATGCGCACCAATCAAACAAAACCTGGCTAAATGTGGTCAGTTTTCATCCTTATCACTATTTTGAAGCTGAGTAGAAGAATGCATGTTGTATTTTTCTTCCGTGACCTCTCTAAGGTCAAATCCAATGTGCCCCCAGGTCATATGGTTTTTGTACAATAACTCATATTTTAGGTGAGGTAGAGTGCTTTGGTTTTCACCATTCTGTTTCTCTTGTCGACCTCCATGGATTGACATAAAATTTGACTTGACCTTGACATGACCTCTAGTCAGGTCAGGTCAAATTTTTGAGTTTGTCCTAGATAGATCATACGATATTCGATTCGATGCGCCGTGGTGTGAAAAACACGATGGTAGCAAAATCGCCGCCCTATCTTTTGTACTTAAAAAGTTATCAGCAAAAACTTTTTCAGTAAAATTAAGCATTTTGATCTTTGCTGACCTCTGGAGCCTTAACTATTGGCCCTATCACAAATCTGAGACATTATGACATAAGAGTGTTTCAAGCGCATTGCAGTGCTTTTTTCGGATCGCCTCTAGCTATGTTAGTGACTGAGCTAGCCAGGATTATGTGAGGCAATGCTAAATTTGCTCGAAATATGGGAAAATTTGACCTGTTTTGACCTCTGGTGACCTCAATATTGACCTGATCAAAAAAAAGTCTTTGTAGTTTATCTATAACTCGTCACGGCGTACCTCACAGAGCTTTTACGTTGCGCTTTTACGTTGCGTAGTTTTCGAGATCTTTGGGGGGGGGGCGGTTATCCGCCCCCCCGTCGGTTTGAAGTTGGCTCAGACCCCCGTCGGTGCGCGGGTTAAAGCAAGTACTGTGATGGTTTTCAAAGGCCAAAGCGTTGTATTTTCGGGCATCTTCAACAAGTGCTTGGGCAAGTACCACCATGTATACGCAGGGGCGGATCCAGTCCCTCGGTTTGGGGGGCCAACTTTTTCCGGCAAAAAGGTACCCCATTTTTTTTTCTCCACGGATTTGGGCTTTTCACCTTATTTGGCATTAGAGATTAGAAAATTGTGGAGTTTTTTGGACCCCGAAATAAAAAATACGTTTCTTTCGGGGAAAACAAACGGCACAACTTCATCAGGAGAGAAAAAACATTTTTCCGCTTTTTTGGTGGGGCACTCTTGGTGTTAAACACAATTCGGCTTGCAAAGAATCATCCACCCCTAGGCGGGTTTAAAACCACTGGCAGAGGACACCACTTTCCCAGAGCAGTCGGATACACAAGTAGGTACTTAAATGTAGTAACGTTTATCTCAGACCAAATCGCAGGGCGGAGTCATCCGATTATGCATCATATTCGAGGGGGCGGCCTGTAAATGGGAACAGAGAAGACACATGCCGTTATGCTAAACCGTTATGATCTGCGATGGCAGTGCTTTGAACATTCTTTACTGTATTATTCTTCACGTGATATAAACGCATTTGGTTTGCATGTTAGGTAATTGTAGCGTGTTTAATCAGCGTGGGCCGATACCCGCTCCATATCGTTCGCGTCCCTTTTTCGGAACTCGGCAGGGCCATGGCCGGTGTAACTTTAGCCACGCTCCTTAGAAACAATCCCGGGAAGCCCCGCGGCGCTATAGGGGGCCGGTGACAGGTCCCCTGATGTTTTTTTGGTAAGCCGTCACTTCTTGCCCACTTACGGTCCTGGGCGGGTGGCAGTCCTTGCTCAAAACTTTTCACTAGCTCGAGTGAGCACAACAAAATTATTGCGATCGCTGCAAATTTAACTGAAATTGGTTCAGTCATTTGGAATGAAAATGACCCGTTTAAGTCGGGAACGATCCTCCTATTGGTGGAACACGGTAACTATTATTGTACCAAAACAGTCCGTAGGAAAATAGAGTTTTTGCAAGCAACATTGCCTAAACCTAGTAACGTCGTCAACAAGTAGGGAAAATGCCAATTTTAATTAGGACAAGGCCAACCTGCGGATTCCAGAAGTTTGGTTTCCTCCAATTTTAAAAAAAACTGAAAAATAGGGGGGGAATCGCACAAAATTTTAAAATTGTCAACGATTTGAAAAAACCGAGATAGTGAGGAGATTTAACATATGGGAAATGCCCCAATCAAATTCAAAGCTAATGACCTTGCAATAACTATTGTGAATTTTACACCTTGTGGCTCCCTAAGTGTAAGAAACTCATGACGAATTTTTTATCACTTTTTTGGACTATTTGACCAGTATACCAACAAAAAAATACATTTCTGTACTTCTGGAACAAAAATGGGTCTAGGGCCAAACTTTTATTTCAAATTTAATCAATTTTCCCCTCATTATGAGGATACTGAGGGAGAACAAAACGTTAATGATTCTGACGTATCGGGTCGAGGTCATTCACATTGACCTGGAAGTTCACCCAACTGACCTGAAACCTAAAAAATTGCTACCGTTAGATTCATCACATGACAGGCCAACCTGCTGGTTCTTACCGCGCTGTCATAAGTCCGCCTGAGTTTTGAAGTTACAGGGAATCCAGGACCCCCCCCCCCCCCCCGAACGGCGAGGTCGGAGGAAAACGGTAAGCGAGGTTAATATGGTCTTGACGTGGCGACCTGGGACCAGGAATCTTACCTCAAAGGAGAGCCTTCTGCCATTACATTTAATTAAATTAATTTTTCCATTTCCGAAATGTTGTAGTAAGGCACTTACGAACTTGGTGATGCCGCAAGCCGGCGCAAATTTTTCCACAGTTTCTGTTTGTGAATAGCTGGATTTTTACTGGCTTCAAAGCTATCATCTAAAGATAAATTAGTTATCTTTTCCATCTGAGTACCAGACTCACCATGTTAAATACCCCAAAAGTACCAAAAACAGTCCGTTATTAAATAATGGTATTCATCCTGATACCTGGGGGCGGGGGGGGGCAAAAGATATGTTGGCCCCCACCATTTTTTCGCGGCCAGGCGGGTCGGGGGGGCATGGCCGGCATTGCCCCCCCCGCCCCCTGGATCCGCGCCTGTGTATACGACACAATCCCCTCACTAAAACTCGATGACTGCGTGTCTCAGCCAGCTGATTTTGGCATTAATCTGAGAAAAAATTAGTATTCTAAACCAAATAACTGACACTATAAATTGATTTTTCCGCGTAAATATATAGTTTTATGGCTTCTAGTAAACATTGATCAAACATTCCAAGCTTCTCTCAAAATCTTTCGAATTTTGGACAATTCTTTCAAGGTGAACTACTCCCTATTAAGAGCGCAAGTTTCACCACTTGCCGCCAGACAGACATTTGGTGACCGCTGCGAGGCTTCTTAACCAGGGGCGCAGCCAGGATTTTGCGACGGGGGGGGGGCACACCGAAAGGGCATATGCCTAGCATTGGCTAGTGGCCCCCTAAAAACACGTGAATATGCTAAGTTTCATTTTTTTTTTTACTCTGCATTGATTTTGGTGCCCCTTTGTAATTCACAATGTTTTATTGAAGGGCTGTTTGTATTTTCTTAATTGTGCCACCGCATTGCAAGACCAATTCAAGAATATAACCTGAATGATTATTTGCCAAATAATAAATTGATTGGAGACGCCATGCGCATGTCAGCACGCGGCTCCGACCGTCTGACCGCAGTCAGTGCCCCGGGGTCACGGCTGGTTATTATTTGAGACCACTCCCACTGCATGTGATAGGTACTTACTGTTCGGCCCATAGGCATTGACTAAGCCGAGGTTTTAAAACTGTGGGAGGACTCGATATAACACATACATAGTAAAATAGAGTTGTTGAATTTATGAGGAAGCTCGCCACATTTCGTTGACTTTCAGTCAATAAACCAGTAAAGCGCCGTAGTTGGCGAAGAACGAGCGAGCGCGAAGGAAATGTATGGTGAATTTCAACTCAATCGGGGAAGTAGTTTCTGAGATACAAAAAAGGTGCGACGTGCCACGTGCACGATGTGCAGAAGACACCCATCCTGACTTATGTAAATGTGGAGGCTGAGAGGTTTCTTAACCAGACACCAAATTTGAATACAATCCGGCTCAGCGTTCCTAAGATATAATATCAGGGATGTGCCGTGGCGCAACGTGCAAGCCAGCCCTGACTTGTGGAAAGGCAGCGGCTGAGAGGTCCCCAACTACTCACCAAATTCGAACACAATAGGTTCAGCCGTTTCTGAAATATAGAATAGGGGTGTGCACGTGCGCACGTGCAGAGGTACTTGTGGAAAGACGGTGGCTTGACTTGAGCCCTCAGCCACCCTTGACTTGTGGAAAGACGGTGGCTGAGAGGTCCCTAACCACTCACCAAATTTGAACAAAATCGGTTCAGACGTTTCTGAGATATAGAATAGGGGTGTGCACGTGCGCACGTGCAGAGTCACCGCAACCCTGAATAGTGGACAAGCGGTGGCTGAGGGGTCCCTAACCACACACCGAATTCGAGCGCAATCAGCCCAGCCGTTGCGGAGTTTTTTGGCGACAAGCACATTTCAACACCCTCACGCGGCACGCGCCACGCGAGTGGGTAGTCACAACAATGAAGTCGGCACTGGTAAAAAAACATTGTAGGTTGGAAATGGGGCCTACTTGCCAGCAAAGAAGTTCGCTGTCAATTTCGGACGTGCAGTCCAAGATTATGAGCTTTCTCAAAAGCGTCGGCCACGCGGTCGGGTCGGGTCGGGTCGCTCATAATCCACATGCGTAACTTTATATATAAACGGGTTGTAGGTGCAACCCCTAACTTGCCAAGTGCAACCCCAATGTGTTCAAGTGCAACTCCAAGCAAAAACACCCTAACATATATAAATCAGCACAAAATGAACAAGCTTATCTAGTGATAAGCAAGTGTAAAGTTAAAAATACACCAAACATGAGGTTTGAAGGGGGAATTGCTTGTTAATGTAACTGAGGCATACTGATTAAAATGCATAAGCAATTATAAATGGGAAGTAATCGACAAATAATACTATCATAAGTCATAATTGAGAAGTTGAGAAAGCCTGATGCATAATCGAACCATAGGAGACATGACACTAATAAATCTCAAGCAGTACCACGACGTCAAGCCAAACTCAATGTGGCACCGAGGCCCATGTTTGTCAATTGGTGATTAACTGAAACTAGGGAAACATGTCTGAGAAAATAAAAGGAATAAATTGACAGAGTGATAAAGTTTGACAAGGTATGCAGCCTGATTTAGGTATGCTTCCCAAGTTCAAATTAATATTTGCATTTCCTGAATCAAATCACTGGGTGTTCTGAAATAATGTCCTCACTCCTTGACTTCACATTTTAAATGACAAGTTTCTTTAGACTAGCAGCAAAACGAATATTTATATAATCGCTCATTTGGGAACATTTCAATATGTGGGCATTTGGCAAGTCAATTCAAGCCTCTAAGTCAATAATCATCCGGCACAGATCACAAAAAGTTTGATAGACAATTAAGAGAACATACAAATGACAAATTGCACACAGCCAGCCAACAGAAACCGGTTTTTGCAAATTACCAGAGGTTTGTCACTCTGAAGGCCGCATAGGCTCAATTGGCTGGGATGTTCTGCATGCCAAAAAAAGAACACGTATGTCCGATTGTCGATTGTCAGCACTCTGCGCTCTGGAATCTTTATCTTTTTGCACCTCTGATAAGCCTGTGCTTCATCTTAGGGAAAATAAAAACGTCTCTATTTTGATTGACTACACTTGATTGAATACACTTGATTGAATATAAACATATCAAGGTCCATTCCAACATCCTGGCACGGACAATACGTTATTATCGTAAACAAATTAGTATTTGCAACTTCCTTGAAATCAACCCTAACTTCATCTCCAAGCTGCAATGCGCTCAAGGCCCTATATACTGCGCTAACACATCAAATCGAAACTCAAGATCACCAAAAAACACAAACATAATAAACCACAGCAGCGACGCAAGTCTTGTCGAGACCATGCCCTCACATATATGGGTCCTTGGCGTTTCTCTCGAAAGTAAGTAACGATAGGCGGGGAAGTCTTCTTAGCCTCTACCATAATTCCTGCCAAAATGCCAAAGAAAAAAGCCGTTTGTGACGTCTATGTCTGCTTCATTTTAACCTATTGAACAACCTTATATCAGATATAGTTAAGTAATCTTGGGCCATTCCGGCCAAAAACAGGGTCTCAAGGCCTGATGGTCGTGACGTCAGATGCACATGAGTTTTGCTAGCCGGCATGAATCAGCGGTGTTAAATCCCATTGAGATCCCCCTCTAACTCGAAAACTAAAAAGGCTAGCAAGATTCCGAAAATAGCGTTAAAAAGCACTTGACAAGTTCATTCGAAGTTACTTGAATATGATTTGCCTCAGGTTAATATTGACGTCACCAAAGGACATCAATGTTTCATGACAAATATACAAATACTTCTTCTAGAGAACATGCATTGGATCAAGCCCATTATTTCAGAATTATCTATTCAGCTCGATTGTGATGACCCAGGTCAAGTTTTTTGCTCAGTTACTTACTGTAAGTCAAGCTGAGGGTCCATTGCAGGTCACCAGCATTTTTGTAAATAAACTCTTGATAGAAAAAGGATTAGAGAGTGCAAATGACACCATTGTGTTATATCATCGAGCACGTCGCCCCATATGCAGCATGACTACCTGGGTCCACTAAAAAAGCTAGAACTGAGGTCAAATTTTTAAGTCGACCTAACCAGTCACCATTAACATGGTTTTTTCAAAGAGCCTTTACGAGAAAAATACGTTGGTGTTATCAAATTACTTGTTATATGTCGAACAATACAAAATTGATTTCATCACAAACGTTTTGGAAATGCCCTTCTGATCTGTTGGTGACTTCCGGGGCCTAAATTATGGGCCTGAGAGCCCTTTGAGTAAACAATAACGATTTTAATTTTCATCAGCTTTCTATTTTTTCGTTTGTTTCTAGCTCTCATATTTCCCAAGACAGTCGGGGTTTCTAGAGCTAAGCTTTTTCTTGGGCTTTTGACCTTTGATGACCTCTGGCGACCTCAATATTGAAAACCTGAGCAAAATATACTTAAAAATAACTTCGAAAATGGCCTTGAAGGGAGATTTTTAAATTCTGTTTATTGCGTCTTTCTTACCTCTTTTTAGTTTTCCAAGACTAGAAAAGAAAAAAAAGGCGTATAAGCTAGATGTGGATGCTTATTTGACCAGCAGCTGGCTATATAGCTGCCATGCTTCGCCAAAGGCGTCGGAGTGGTGCCTCCTGCATATCCCTTCTCCGTGTTCTATTTAAGTCCGGTGGCCACTTTGAAATTTTATATGGGGAAAGCCAAACATATTCAATTTTTGAAAGCAAATAAAGCGGAATATTAGGAATAGAAAGGGACTATAAATATAGAGCGAATTGCAGTTGCGCGATGTTTGCCTTTTTTTTTACAAAACACCGACTTTCGGAAAATTGCATTTATCTTCCTACTTTACTTCATTAAACAATACATATCAGTCCAAAAGTTGTATTATTGTGCCCTTTTATTTGTTGAATATTTACCTAACAAAAATTACTTAAAGCAAATATTTGGTTTCATAAGTGTTTATACGATTGTTTTGGTCTTATCAATATAAGTCTGAATGATCAAAACGGTGCAGAAATATTGAATAACCCAAATACACAATTTGTTTGCGTTGTCGGTTGATTAAGAGATCATTCATCTTCCTGGGTGCATTGAGTATTCCAGCGGAATCAGATCGAATCGGATAAGTGTCAGCATCGAGATCGGACAACCGCAGCGTCCCGCTTGATGTGTTATAAGAGGAAGAAATGTCAAAAACATTGCTCTTGAAAATGCTTTCGAAAGAGGTTGGGTATTTCAATTCTTGATTTTCGGTTGTACCTAGGTATTACCCGTCATGTTCAAATTCCCATTTCTCAACCAGTGACCAGTTCAACCAGTTTTTGCCAGTGACCTTGGGACTGGATTCGTGTCCCGACTCCCGGGTGGGTCTCTTTTTTTGTTGTTGGGGGGGGGGGTATTTGGACTGGCTTGCAAGTGCAACCCCAATGAAATTGAAAAAGTTACACCCTTGGTCTCATCCGATTAACTCCCATAGTTTCCGAGCACTAATTATAATCGTGAAAATCGGGGTAAGACCGTAATTTTTCGTTGGTGCAGCCATTAATTTTGCACACACCACGCGCTGCTCGCCGACCGACATTGCATTCGCCAGCCCGTGCAATTATCTACACGTCTGCGTTTGTTGCATGCCGATCCGTCTCTTGGTTGCCGAGATATCGACCTGGGATTGCATCCATTTTTGCGATTTCGCAATTTCTAGCTCAGGAGTTTGTAACGTGTTAAAGTAATGGCCAGAAAGCCGTTTTCTCACTCACTGTTGCACGCGCTCGCTATGCACCCTTGACGGTCACAGTTTCTTGCCTATGCACGTCGTTGAAATGTTATCTAATTCGTGTGAAAATTTCACCATCCTAATAGCAATAGTTGAGGCTGCACAGCTGAGCAAAGGAAAAAACGGCCAATCGGCCACAGACAGACAGATAAACACACGCACCTTATACAAATAGTATATTAGATCAGTTAGTCAGTTCAGCCCAGGGGCGCACGACTTCCAATGGGGCCGTCCATTAATTACGTAACGCAATTTTTGGCGAATTTTCGACCCCCTCCCTCCCCCATGTCACAAAGTGTCACGCTGAGGTAGACCCCCCTCCCTTAATTACGTTACGCTAACTCTTACCCCCCCTATTTTTAACCAAATAAGATGAGTATTAGGCCATAAAAGCCTTTGATGGCGAAAAACTAGCATTCTAGAACGGCTAGGAACAAAACGCATTAAAGTCTCCGCTTGAGTGGAAGCGAGGTGTTGGCTTTGCTAGTTGGAACATTCTAGGACAGATTGACCACAACATTCTCAAAATAAATTGTGTATTGTGTATTGTGTATTGATTAAATCGTCTACAGGTCATTACCCAGTTACAGACGAAGTCAGAAAAATAAAAACAATAAATAACACGACAAAATTAGCACGTAAAAATACACAAACACATCACCGAGTCAATGGAGTATATCCAGGTCACCAAAATATTGAAAATTTTATGTTTCCGGGAAACAGTATGATTTTCTGATCATGCTGATAACTAATGTTTTATCGAGGCCCTACAACATTGCTTAAAACATTTAATTTAAGTGCGGCTGGCGGAACACTGCCATCTTGACGTAGACGCTACTACGCTTCAGGTGGTATGTGACGTTCACAGGCTACCACTTTTAAGATCATCGTCATGGCTTTCAATAGAGAATGCTATTTTTTCATATAGATCTAAAAATTACAATCAGATGCTCTTCTTGCTTTTTCATTTTTTTTTGTCTTCATTTTGTGTCGCAAAATAATTTGTGCATGTAAAATGCTTATTTATATTTAGTAGCCCAAAACAAGTTTCTCTTTTCACCTTTGCATAGCTCCTTCACATTTAATGCAGCCAAAAGTGGAACCAAATGAAGAATATGCATCTAGTTTTACTTAAACACATGTTTTTTAATGTAAAACTATAAGCATTTCACAATCGAGGCTCAAAATAAATTCTTCTATTCTTAACCATTAGCGAAGTCAGCGTACTCATAGCCTGCTGACGTCACCAATCAAGTACGGTAAACGCTCTTCTTGCTTCTTTCTTGCCTTATTTGCTAAGAAAGAAGGGAGTAGTTATGAAAATATATTATTATTTTTAAGAAGACTAGAAATATTTCCTCTTTCGTTTGGTGTATTTTTCTCACAACGTGCATATACTCCATTACAAATAAGTATCCAGCGTCTTAGTAAAGCTAATGACGCGAGATTTAAAGCGCCCCGGTGCATATAAACCAAACGCTGCCAGCAGGATGGAACTGTCAATTCGCGCATGATGAATATGATATAAAAACATAAGGTCGTATTGTGCTAAGCGGGCTTTGACAGAATGCACGTTAAAATGTGATAACAGAAAACTGTAGTCAACAATGTCAGTGGGTTTGTTCGAGTTACGGGCCAGCCACGTTAAAAACCTGTGCTGCACCCTCTCCAGTCGCCTCAAGTGAGTGACAGCCCGGCCGCACCGGCCCACACTACACAGCCATACTCGAGGATGGAACGGACATGAGCGTTTATTTGTTTATTTGTTTATTGATAAATATCACCAACGGGCTGACACGCCCACTAACAGGGAAGTCAGATAAGATTAACAATATGTACATAAATAATGCGATGAAAATGTAAAAAATAAACATAAAAAATTAAACATATAAAGACACGTAAAAATAAAACATGAAATACCAAAATAATGTAAAATGCGAATAACCAAATGCATTAAAATACAAATATGAATTACATATAAAAACATGGCTTAAGAGCACGATGTTAATTGCAATTGAAGAATGGTGACAGTAAAAAACGTTTCGTGGACTGCTGGCACCTACGAATTGGCCAGGTAGGTTGGAGGCATGTCGTTTGTGTAATACGGACCGTGGGGCCCCTATAAGTAACGGTAAACAAGAGTGAAAAAGTCTCATTTTGACCTTGGCCAAGAACAGGTTGGTTTCTCTGGTCACACGCATAATTAAAATATTTCCTAAGGACCAACTTGATGCACAGGGCGGGAACAGTAAAGAAAATTTTGGAAGGTATTGAATGAGGCTTGTGGACGTAAGCGCAATAAACTAACAAACATTAAACGTCTCAAGACAAACGGGGATATAGTGAACAATCAGCAGGACATTGCCAACATTTTGAATATCTATTTTACCACCATTGGCCCAAAATTAGCACAATCTGCTCCACTTAGCCCAACAGAACCAACTTCATTCATACATAATGAAGTACTTGGCACCTGCTTCTTAAATCCAGTAAGCCCTGAAACTATAAGGAACATACTATCTGAACTTCCAAACAAGGGGGAGGGCACTGAACCAATCACTAATCGAATATTTGAAATTATTGTCTCCCGGTTGTCGTCCACTAAGCCATTTTAGTTAATATTTGCTTTGCAACCAGTAATATTCCTGACTCTTTGAAAGAAAATCTGTTGTAAACCGGTTTTTAAGCTGTTGATAGGATGACCCTGGGAATTATGACCATTTTCGATAATTTCACCTCTTTCGAAAATTATAGAAAAGTTGCATAGTGGAGCGTCTCAATAGTTTCTTTAAAACTCATTGATATATTGAGTAGCTCACAATATGGGTTTTCGGACTAACATCAACAGACATGCTCTATTAAATTTTATGATTTTCGCTAGTGAGGAAAAGGATAAAGGCAATTATGTTCTGGAAATATATCTAGACATTAAAAAGGCATTTGATTCTGTGATCACGAAATTCTATGTAAAACTAAAGTTAAATATTGGTATCGAGAAATGCAACATTAGGCTCAACATAATTACTTAAGGAATAGGAGTCAAGAAAGTTAAAAATCATCGATTAAGAAGTAAGCAGTAATTTGCAATGGAAAAAAAATTACTTGTGTGGGCACTCAAGGTAGTGTTTTGGGTCCGCTTCTATTTCTTATATATGTTCAATGACCTTAAAAAATGTATCCTGATCATTCAAAACCAAATCTACATTTGCGGATGATACCAATCTCTTTCTATCTCATCGCAATCTTATGTGACTGAGTTATGCAATCTAGGCAAATATAGGAACTATCCAAAGTAGAGGATTGTTTGCTTGCAACCAGCTAGCCTTAATGTGGCCATAAAACATGCGTACCAATTGGATATACCAGTAAAATAATTGTAAGGTCGCCTGCATCTATAAACAACTATACACATAAAAAATGAAAAATATTGTTAAATTTCTTGGGGTTTTGGTGGATTGAGGCTCTTTCTTTCAAGAAGCATATCAATCTATGCTGTCAAAGAAAAAATTGCCCTGGGTATAGGATGTATGTTTAGAAGCAGGAGCGTATTGGAGCCTTCTCAATTGATCAGCCTGTATAATGCATTAGTACTTCCACATTTGAATTACTGTAGTCTTGTTTGGTCCATAAATTTTGAAACTAATCTTAAACGGCCATTTCTTCTCCAGAAAAGGGCTGCTAGGGTAATAACTTGGTCCTTCAAATATACTGATTCAGTTACTGCTCGGTTTAGTTGAGATTGGTATTAAACTCTTAACGATGCTCCGTGATTTGAAATGCATGATTATGTCTATAAACTTCGCCATCGCTCTCGTGCCCGCCTCAGTTAAACAATATAATTGGAATGGAGGGACTAAGATGCATCAGACAAACAATTGCGAATCGAGGAACCCCTTAATCATCCCTTTCTAGAAGGTTAGTAGACAACAACACATTTAGAGTTTTTGCCTCTAAACTATTTAACAACCTTAATGCCATGCGACCAATCCACTTGGATGTAACGATTTCTAAGTACAAAAAATCCATTATTGAGCAACTTCAGCTCCAGTTATGGAACTAACTACTATACATATCATATGATTAGAGTGTGGAGATTGATAGTAGTATGTAATAAGACCACCTCCCCGGTCCATCTCTGATGAATGTACTGCGGTTGGTGGGTGTGGGTCCGGGCCACAGGCAGTCCTGACGGGCCCATCCCTCTTGCTTCTGGTGCTATCCTTGGGGGTGGTGAATTGGGAGGTGGCCCTTTGTACTGAATGACATTATTTGAGTATGGGGAATTGGGTATTGTAAATGGGGGGGCTTGACCGCCGCACCTTTGGATCGTCCTTTGTTGTGGCGATCCGGAAGGGCGGCACCTTTGGTGTGCAAATGGGGATATACGTTGGCGGATGCGAAATATGAGAATCTGAAGAACCACAAAGTTTGTCGGATGTTGTATTATAAAGTTCTGAGAAAGCTCATAATTTCTTTAATTTCCTGCTGTGTGGACCTGCGCTGAAGCCGGTCGGGTGCGTCGCTGGCCGGCGGCTCGGCGACAGCTTGACGCGTCAAGCTGAACCGGAACGGGCCCAGCAGCACGGTTGGGTAACGCCCAGAACAGTGAAGCATCGCCGCTTCGGGCGACACGGCCAGTGGCTTGGCCTCTCCGTTGACCGCTCCGACTCGCCGTACAATATGGGACCTCGAAACGGTGCTGCAACTTCGTCGGCCGACGGAGGCGAGTCCGCTGGTGGTGCCGAGCGCGGCGGGCCGCCGCTTAAGTGGCATGAGGCGGTCCGTGCAGCCGATCACCCGCCGCCTGAGAAGTGGCCGGTCCATGCCGTGTCGGTGCCCCGCGCCGCCCTGGTCCGTCCTGCCTCGTACGGACTGGGCGGCCGGACGCGCGGGGGGGCCGTGAGAGAGGTAGTTTGGAGTGGGGCGGCGGTTGGGCGGTCCTGGCGGTC
Source organism: Semibalanus balanoides (assembly GCA_014673585.1). Taxonomy (NCBI): domain Eukaryota; kingdom Metazoa; phylum Arthropoda; class Thecostraca; order Balanomorpha; family Balanidae; genus Semibalanus; species Semibalanus balanoides. The sequence goes on from VOPJ01014392.1 coordinate 87,082, forward strand.
GTGGTGGGTGTGCAATTGCGTACTTATTCGCGAGTGCGACGGGTGGTGGGCTGCCAAGATGGCGCTGCCTTGTTCGTGGTAATAGTGGCGCTATGTGGGCGTGACTTATGACTGCGGTATGGTGTGAACGGTGGAGTTTTGATCGCGTTTTCGGCGGTATAAACATTGCTGAGCTGTCGTGGGTGCGCGTAATTTTAAGAGTATTTTAATGGTCCGTGTGGTGAACCGTGCACTTGGGATTGGACCAAATGGCTGGTGACCTAGTATGTAATTGGTGCGGCGGGTTCTGTTCAAATTATGGCCTGACTCGTTTTCTATTGACCTTTATAACTCTTGCTTAATGATGGTAGATATCTCGTGCTTTTTCCCTCTTAAGTGATCTACTAATCATTCCACTGCGTGATGTACAGGCTTTGCGTTGTGAACTGAGGCTTTATGTTGGCCGGTCCCCGTCCTGTTAACCCGAGTAGCGACTAAGCAAAATTGTAAATGTTGGCCTCGAACTAGTTGAAACAAGGTTGGGGGGCAGTAGTCCGTGACAAATATAATATGCGGGTACCGCTACTCGTGTGCTCATAAGTAGCATTGTAGTGATTGTATTTTATGCGTATCGATACTTGTTTATTTGTACCGAGGCTGCACGCTATGAGAAATTGGAGGATGCTTCGGAGCCTGCACTGATAATGATGGACAGTGAGCTTGTGAATTTTTTTTGTGTGTAACGTGTTGTGGTGTGTGTGTGTGTGGTGTGTGTGTGTGGTTGTGTGTGTGTGTGTGTGTGTGGTGTGTGTAGTGTGTGTGTGTGTGTGTGTGTGTGTGTGGTGTGTGTGTTGTGTGTGTGTGTGTTATAAGTTTTTGGGTAAATGCATGTTGTTTGTTTGACTATGTTCCGGTTGCCATTGTGCGCCCCCGCCTAACCCAATCCGGGCCAACCTGGGACCGGCCCTTATAGGGGCCGGTCGGTCGGCCGGGCGCGCGACACGACCAGTCTAACGGACTGGACGGGTCGCGCGCCCGGTCGGCTGAAGGGGGCCTGCACGGCCATGACCGAGGCAGTGCGGGCGGGGGCAGCAGCCTGTCTTGGAGCGCCGGGGAGGTAAACCCACACTCTCCCCGCGCCGGGGCGGTAAACCCTCAGGCCTCCCCGGAGCCGGGACGGTCTGCCGATGTCTACTGGCTCCTGTCCCCGGCTTGGCAGACGGCCTGCAAACGAACAATAATAGTTGGATAAAAATGTGTGTATGTAAGTGTATGATGTTTATGGTATTTTGTGTGTGTTAATAATAAAGTATTGTGTACCTTTAATAAAAAAAAATTGCAACTTTCAGTACCCTACTTTTTAACTATTTAACACATACTTGGAAAATTTTGAACTTTCAACTTTCACGAACCGTGACCTATGACCTGTTTCTCAAGGTCATGTCAGGCGAAACTGGCGTCCCGTAGTGTCGATCCTTGTTACATGTGCATTTTCCGAGTGTTTGACGTTCGGGAGCAAATGCAAGGGTGTTTCTAGGTGGCAATTGTGTCTCCTGTTTCAAATCTTGAAGCCATTTTAAATAATCATATGTGTCACTGGGGTCATGCACTTCCAAAGGTCAGCCAAGGTCACTGACCTCAGATGACCTGAAATGACCTTTTTGGAAACTGTCAGTTTGTAGGTCATTTTGTACGCTGATTTTAAATTTGGCATGTATTGAGCATACAAAGATGTTCCTTTACCATTTTGGCTTGATCAGTAATCAATTTTCATGCATTTACTATTTGTGACACTTCGGTCTTTGACATGACCCCCGAGTTTTATTATTGACCCAGGACCTTAAACCTTAAAATCATAAGTCAATAGGCCTGTTTACACCGCACTAAATATATTCCGCGGAACATTTTCCACGGAATTTCTTTCTACATTTTCGGCCGTAATTTCATCTCCTCGCATTGGCGCAGCACACGACACGCGAGCAGAAACGCGTAAGAAAGTAGATCGGAAGAATGGTATCCGAAATCTAGGGGAATTACAGCCGAAAAGTAGAAAGAAATTTCGTGTAAAATTTCCGCGGAATATATTTAGTGCGGTGTAAACAGGCCTATTGACTTCCTCTCGTCATGCAAGCAGCACGCTCGTTTTTTAATCAAAGCTCTAGCTCAATTAGGGGCGAAACACCAAGGAGGTCGTACTACCCCCCCTCCCGTGCCCGGACAAGCAGTGTTTTCTCCCTACCCGGGCGAGGGTTAATCCAGAGCCGATACATCAACATTGCTGTCTGATCGACGCGACGGTGCCTCAAATGTAGAACATGCACCAAGTTGTTAACGGGTTAGCTTGTGAAATTAATTTGTCATGCTGTTCTTGTCCCCTCTCTAATTGGATGTCGATATAAATCTTGTGACACGATACCAGTGTAGTCTAACGGTTCACTTTAATTGCATAGGGTGTAATACACTCGTCAGTCTTCGTGCGTGTTAAAAGAGGAATTACGCTCATTTGGTAAAATTCGTCGTATTGGAGGCATCAGGATGTTAATGTCATCAGCTGAGGAATATTTTTTTATGTATGTATGAATGTAATGTATTCCTGAAAAACGGCTTGAGAACGCCACGAGACACCGGGGGCCTACTTCTTACGTAGTAGTTTGAGTTTGGAGCATCAGTAAACGAGATCATGGGAGTTCCTTTTAGGCGTCTGTAGGTTCTCCGCAGGCTCTCAATAATGAGAAGTGTGACGTTCATCAGAGACGGTTGGGTGAGAATGCCCAAACGATTCATATGATTAGTTCACCGTTTATCATATGAGTAGTTTGGGCCGTCTTAAATTCGGAATAATCGGCCGCAACGGGAATCGAACCCGGTGCCCGCATGAGAGGCGACTATGTTACCACTGAGCTACCGACCACTGAAGGTATAGCAACCGTATTGACATATGATTGTAGAATAGACTTTAATCCATCCGGCACATGAGAAGTGGTGCGGTTATTCATTGAAAAATGTAGATTATGTCCGAACCCGCCTCTTCCTCAAGTTAAGAGTAATGGAAATAATTTGAGTTACGTGCGGCTTAATCAATGTTGCATTGCGAGCCTCTCCGTCATCGACGAAAGCCTATTTCTTCAGCGTTTTATTTAGGACCCACAAAGTCTTCAAAGGGGGAGGATGAGGCGGTAACAAGTGCTTCCAAAATGAGTGGTTTGTTAAACTTCTAAAACCGTTTGTCAGTGTTGCGTAGTGTTTGGTTACAAAGCAGCCGATAAGCGGGACTGACGTGGTATTGAAGGCGTAAATTACACTTGAAATTGTATGTATCGCCGGTATAGTATATATCATGCTTTTTAGTTTCCAGAACTCATCTTATTTCACTTCTGTGTACATGAAGGACTGATTTAAGGGAACATGGGGTACCTACCTAGGTAGATACCACATGTTCCTTTATATCAGTCCTTCGTGTACACAAAAGTAAAATGAGATGAGTTTAAAAAACTAAAAACGGGATATATATATAACAAACAGACTAGATGTAGTACAAACTAATTAATATCGTTAGCTAAAAATAAAGGGATGTTTTGTATTTTGTTGTTCGTATCCAAAATCCATATTTAGTGTTTTAAATGTATTTACATTACAAAATAATATTTGTGAAACCATTATGGCTATTCAATTGACGACCAGCAACACACACATTTGGCAGCATAAGTATATTTCTTTACCAACAAATAACTCACTATACACAATGTGCACCAGACTGAATGCGATTACACAAATACGGCGAGAGGCTTTACCAGAAAGCCTTCATAGACATAGGTGTGAGGTGCGTAGGTTTGGCAACATCGGATTCAGCCCTCAATACAGTCGGTCCGCTCTCATGGTGTTACACTAGTGGCCTCACAAACAAAAACTGGAAAGGCCACCGTTCGGAAAAACTAGCACTTCTTAACGAGCGCGTCGAGCAGCACGTGGCGTGGGCAGCCCGTGACACGCTTCAGCTCCGCCGCCGCCGCCGCCGCCCCCGCCCCCGCCCCCGCCCCCGGCCGCCATCTGACCCTGGCCATGCATGCTGCGGTGCCTGAGATCAGCATATCGGCGCACGGCCCGGGCCAAACCTAATTGTACACAGGGTTGCATGCGTCGCTCCGCCCGCTGTGGCCGCGATACTGTATCCGCCCCCACGTAACTGGCTCAGTAGCATCAACATCGTGACCCCGCCTTCCGCAGGAGTCGGCAGTGGCGCACGCGACGCTGCGCGGTACCCCCACCTCCGCCCGTGAGGTCGCTCCCTGCCGGCTCACTTCGCCCCCTATTTCCTCACGGCGAAGCCGTACTCGTCCCCGTCTGAGCCGGCGCCGGAGAACTCCTGTTCCAGACTGTTTGACAGGGAGCGCCGGTCGCGCGCGCTGCTGAACAAGGAGTACAGGTTGTTGCGCTGCTTAGGCGCATCTGGCCGGCGGGGGGCACGCTCGGGGGGCGGCGGGGCGGCGGTGCTGACATCTCGTGACGACCCGAACAGCGCTGAGGGCCGCAGTGGAAGTGGCGGCGGCTCGGGCGAGGGTGCCGCCTCGACAATGCGCTCCCGGCCGATCACGCCGTACATGACCTCCTCGTACGTGTGGTAGTCGGACGGCGTGGGGCTCGGTGAGTCGGCCGGTAGTGGCTGCACGCGACCCTTGCTGTGCAGCTCGTCGATGATGTCCAGCATGCACTGGGCCATGTGGGAGAACTTTGAGCGGATGCCGTGAGCGGGCCGGCCGGTGGCTGGCCGCGGTGCGTGTTGGTCGGCTCCAGGCAGGTCGTGCGGGGGACCAGCGCGGGGCACAGCGGGCACCCGCCGACCCAGCGCGTCCGCTCTCCGACTGGGCGCCAGCAAATCTGCAACAGAAACAGAACATTGTCAGGCGTGCTTCTGCGACTGTCTGAACTTATGTTCGATGGCTTTAGAATGCAGTGACGTTGGTTTGTCAATGTTTGACGGAATGTCATCGGTGGAAAACCAGTCGGATGCCAGTGTCAGGGCGCGGCAAAGTTCGACTCAGTCGACATTTTTATGTCATGTCCTGACGACTTGGGGACATGCCCACGTCATGACGTGCCTACCCGAACGCACAAGGACACCATCACGGTCTAGCAAGAAACCCAGTGCACGAGTGAAAGCTTCGTTCTTGGCTCAACTAAGGCGTATGGAATTCGAGTCAGGAACACAGCAAAACATGGCAGTTCGTGATGGCGATACCATCGGTCAGGGTTGGAGCGGCGGGCACAGGTGCAGGGCGACTGGGACAGAACGGTGCAGTGCGCGTTCCACCCTGCGCAGAAGCACAATGGGGCAGGGTTCACGTTGACTGTGAAGGGCAAACGGTATCATTTCAAAGGCGGCGTCATAAGCAAACCTTCATTCCATGGCCAGTGACCACTCCTCTGAGATAAGTTAGCCGATAAACTAATCTCTTCATTGAAGCTATCCGGAGATATATTAGGTTAGGTTAGCAGTGTGTCAGACGTCACTAGTTCTAACTCTTCGGCAATTTCTTATGACGTTGGTTTGTCAAGGTTACAATATCGAATAGTCAGTTATTGTAGTTTTTAAATTATGGGTTAATGCTAGCTTGGACATGGTGAGGAGTCTGCATTATAACTGATCAATAATGATGGCATCCGATCCACATTCTTGCGGTGATGGAGTCGTGTATTGTTTACATGTTGTGTGCCGTGTACACCAATATAGCATAGTTATGGAACGTGTGGACAGCTTGGCCTATTCATGTTCGACCACAATCCAATCAGTATTGCAGCTATGCAATACAAGCCACGTTCCCCATGCCGTACAAGTCATCGGCTCGAAGCCCAAACCGCAACCGATCCTATCGACCAATGTGATTTAGCCGCGGCCGGTGAAGTCAGCCTCTCTGTGAGGAATGCCAGGCATCTGTCCGGTGGCATCGGCCGTACTGACGGGCCTCAAATCAGATGCATTTTAAAGCGGGAGGAAGGACAGGGAGTGTAGTGGTACACGTGCGTGGTTCCGCCGCGTGCGAACGGGGTATGACCGCTGCCGACACGTATAACGGGACAGCGGACACGTATAGCGGGACAGCGGATAAACATACCGGGACAGCGGACACGTATAGCGGGACAGCGGACACGTATAGCGGGACAGCGGATAAACATACCGGGACAGCGGGCACGTATAGCGGGACAGCGGACACGCATAGGGGACAGCGGACGCGTATAGCGGGACCACTGACACGCATAGGGGACCAGTGGACACGTATAGCGGGACAGCGGACACGTATAGCGGGACAGCGGACACGTATAGCGGGACAGTGGACACGTATAGCGGGACAGTGGACATGTATAGCGGGACAGCGGAGACGTATAGCGGGATAGCGGACACGTATAGCGGGACAGCGGACACGTATAGCGGGACAGTGGACATGTATAGCGGGACAGCGGACACGTATAGCGGGATAGCGGACACGTATAGCGGGACAGCGGACACGTATAGTGGGACCACGGACACGTATAGCGGGATAGCGGACACGTATAGCGGGACAGCGGACTGACGATCCTCTGACGTCTCTGATCAGATAGAGTGGCAGAGGAATTCCTCCCCCGGGCGGCTACTCCCGAATCTGTCGGCCGGCACCCAATTACACCGGTAAAGTGACAGCCGTAATTCATGAAAAGGAGAGAATGGTCGGCGACTTTCACCGGATCTGGCTCCTCGTTTCTCGCCGCTACAGACTGTGGTTCGGGCCGCGCCGGGGGGCAGGGCAGCAGACCGACGACTACAACGAGGTGATCTCCGCTGCATGGCAGTATGACCGTGAGGAGCATTAGAAACGGAGGTGCGTGTTCTGGCTGCCTCATGAGTACCTTGTGGTCTGAAGGATGCTTTCTACAAAGTTGCTAAACACATCGACTTGGTGACCTCTCCTCGCTGGCTCCATTAAATACGGTACTGCTGCATCAGGAGAACAAGAGTGATGACTCGATAATCCAGTATCATCTGCATGAGTTATTTCTAGTGTCTCCCTGAATTAAGCCCGCAAAAATACGATGCCCAGAACCGCACCGAACAGGTGTTCTCCTGCATTACATATCATGACAGGCCAAATTGCCCGGAATCACGGAGTAATCATGGTGCGCCTGCACGACATGTCAGAAATCCCCGCCCGCAGTCTGCTCCGACCACAGCTTCCTCAGAAGATAACCAAATAGCATGCTTCATCGCGTCATGCTAACCAACGGCCCAGACCGCCCAGATATACCTCCACCACCGTCCAGTCTGGCCGACCGCTGACACAGGCGGCGGTGACGTCCTCCCTGCCCCACGTGCTGACCGACACTCTGGGCTCCCGGACCGACAAAAAATGGCACGGCAGGAGGACCCGGTTATCAGGCTCTCATTAGGTGCCGATAGTCGGGTGACAAATCGTTCCGGGGCCGGGCGCGTTGGCCGCTCGGTAACCAAATCGAGCCTCAGGTCGGCCGCTAATCGTAGACTGAGCCGCCGCCAGGCCGACCGTGGCCCGGCGTGTCGGCTCCTCACTGTCAGTGTCTGCGGCTGCTGCTGACCGTACCAGGAAGCTGCCGGTAACGATCGACGACATTAGCTACCAGGTAACGGCCAGCTGACCAGGAAGCTGCCGGTAACAATCGACGGCATTAGCCGGGCGGCGCGCCGCACCACGCCGCGCCGCGCCGCCGCTCGTCGCGCCGCTGGCTTGGCTGTTGGGCCGGTGAAAAATGACGACGGCGGCCGGCGGCGGGCGGCTGCGGTCGGGGCGCCGATGACGGCTCTCCGCTGGCCGATGGACCGGCCGCAGGAGTGAGAGAGAGAGAGAGCGAGAGAGAGAGCGAGAGAGAGAGAGAGCGAGAGAGAGAGAGAGAGAGAGAGAGAGAGAGAGAGAGCGAGAGAGAGAGCGAGAGAGAGAGAGA
>VOPJ01014392.1:99223-138495 GCA_014673585.1 Semibalanus balanoides
AAACTGACTAATATTAATAAACAATGCATGTTTCTAGGTCAGTTTTGTCTCATGAACACAAAAATGACATTTATATATCTGTATCAGGTCAAAAAATCCAAAAAACGTTATTTTGAAAATGACGTCATTACCTACTTATGCTTGGAGAGCAATCAGTCACTGAAAAATGAAGATATTACATTGAAATTTTGTTTGAGTATTTATTACACTTGGTTCTCTTATATATATTCCGGTTTTTAGAATACCTTGAAAAGTATAAATTTGGGGCGGAAATTTCTGAAAAAAATAGTTTTTTGGATTTTGGGGGTTCAAAAACCAAACATTTTGGAAATCCAAAATTGCCATTTTGTAGAGAATTAAATTTCCTTTCTCATACAGTTTTGATTTTGCAATTTGCATCAAAGCTATGTTTTCTACGCTGCATCAAACAGTTATTGTTATTTGACCCAAAATGGCATGACATGACGTTATCAAAACGTCATTATCTCCCAAAGTTCTGATTTTTTTTCGATAATATTTTTTTACGAAGACGTCAAATTGATACTGGATAAGGTACTGAAACTTTGACGTCGTTATCTGTTACAGTTTTCAAGTTATTGCGGAAATACGGGAGGGGGTAATATTTACCCCCCCTTCGCAGCGCGGGTTAACTTCTACACTACTTAATTTCAATGCAAATCCAGCAAAATGGCCATCTCAACTCAAATCTAATGTTAATGTGAAACATTCCCTTTAATTTAAACTTAGCAACATTTAAACTACTTGTTATGTTAGAAATCTAAAAAAAAACTGCATTCTTTTCATGCCGGTAGTGCTTTTCGATTTAAGTTCATATGGTACAGTAAAAACTAATATCAAACGTAGGTGTCCAGGTAATGTGTACGCTTAATGATGTACAGGATGTGTAATGTGTCTGCTGTATGCTGTACAGGATGTGTAATGTCATAAATTTCCAGTACAACAAAGAGCCTCATGGGCCCGTCCTGGGTTGTACGGTACACATGGACGTGAACAGCACACGTCTTTTCACATACACATTGCCTCGCACGGCACCATATCACTTGCACACACTTATATCATATGCTAATATATGTGTATGCTGTATAGTGTATGCTGCAGTAGAGGTTGCGTCATCATATTGATATAAGACGCAGGTGTAATTCTTCAACATATATTTGCATTGGTCTAGCGTTCAATCGATTTCTTCAGTTTACTTCACCGACAAATATATAAAATATCGCTTCGTCCAGAATGACCAGACCCAGTTTATTGCATGTCAACTCGTCAGCTACTTGTAGGTATGTGTGAAATGCGAACTATTTCGTTTGTGTCCGATTCTACGCGTGCATTTATCATTGATGCATCATATATGTCGATGAGCACATATAACCAGCCTCGGGAGACTGACGAAACGTGTCATTGGTCACCGTAAGCGGGTACAATTACATGCATCAGCGAAATGACCGATGTTTCGCTACACCAAAAGTTATGTATGATTTTGTTCTGTGCAGCCAATGGTATGTTTAATGCGGAATTGATTGTCGGAGTCGTTTCGCTCTATATCCAAGAATAATACAAAATCGGAAACAAGCACCTTTTATTCTGAGTACCACTCAATTGGAATGACAAGCAAATGCTCATTTTATAATATTCAAAGTGGATCTTCAAACTGACCTTTTGGAGAGCCATATCACAGATGACTAGGGCTCGATGCGAGGCATCCACGCTCCGAAACATCTGCCAATCCCTCCGATCAGCGCAGTGCGTACAATTCGTGCAAACAAACCGAAACCGCGCACGAGAAAAAAATGCGACAGCCTCGTCATAATCACGGCCAGAGCATCCCACCCATCTGAAATCCAGCTCCCTCTCACACAGCTCACACACGACTTCAACCGACTTCGAACTCTCGCAAAACAAGACGCCTCTGTCCAGACTGTAAAATGGAGAATCAACGGACTTACTTGCTCCCGTAATGACGCCCACCCTTCGGTCTATTTAACGGCCAAGGCTCGCTGCCCCTGTCGAGATGCAAGTCAGGTACACGAACCACGTATGTTTTTGACTAGAGGTGGCAAAACGTGGACCCGAGGACCACGTCTCTAGACCCAGCTGGTCCCAGACTGTTTGTTTATTGGGGTTTAAGGGCGCGCCGACACCTTTAGGTCAATTTGCGCCCAGGTCCCAGACTGGGTCCCGCCAAATGATACCGGGTACAGACTGGGTCCAACTTGTTTCATGCTGGTTATAATTTATACGGTAGTAGCAACACTGATACGCAGGTTTGTTAGTGCTGTCGTCAAATCTGAACTGAATGTATTTTAAACTACAAGAGTACCTAAGTTTACACTTTACTTGCACTAACTGTAGAGTGCAGATTTGTCCATATTGGTTGCGAGACAACATTTTGCTAGTTGGATCCGCTGGGTCCAAACTTGCCCTGCATCGGGTATAACTGGGTCCATCTGTCAGCTTATGGGACCGGGTCAGGGTCCCAAAAATATCAAATTTTGCCACCTCTATTTTGGACTCAAGAACGCATCAAAGTGACATTTACCTGGGTATCTTCCAAGACGTATGTAAACAAGTAAATACTATAAACGTAGCACATAATCTAGATATCTTTTGAAGTCCAGAATAAACGCAGTTCGTGACCTAACTTGCACCTCAGCCGAAGCACGCGGCGGCAGCAGACCCCGATCGTCATCAGGACCTGACGGGCTGACCACAAGACGCGGACAAGCCGAGTCCGGTGATTCCCCATTTTACAAGTCTGCCTCTGTCAAACCAAGGCAATTGGACTCTTCCCCATCACCGACGACGGGCAGTGCCTCGCTTCATCGCGCTGAACGAACGACGGACAAACGAACAAACGAACTGTGTTATTGTGCCTCCCTCTCAACCACACCCACTCGATATCGTACCCGCACACCTATCTCCCGGCGGCAGGACGCGGAGTGGTGCCTCGGCGCACACCGCGCGCCGCTCACTCGGCCTTGGTCTTGGCCGGCTCCTCCTTGAAGTGGAGGAAGACGAAGCTGAAGATGAAGCAGGACACCATCATGCTGAAGGCACTGGCGTAATAGGGGAACGCCGATGGGATGAAGCGCTCGTACTGCGTGTGCAGCAGAGGACGGACGGAGACCTGGGGACAGAGAGCACGGTCACGTCACGGTGTCCAGAGTTCAGTGAGACCACGGTCACATCAATATATACAGACTTCAGTAAGTGGGCGGCTGCAGTGGGCAGAGTGCAAGCAGCTGTTTTCCAGATATGGTAGCGATCACATCTTCAAGACTAGCCTCAAGGGCTTAGCGCATTCCGTTTTGGAGACGCAATGTCAAGTGAGAAGCATGGAAGTCGATGAAAGGCTCGGATGGATCTTTAATACATGTCATGTTAGGAGAAGAAGAAACCATTCATTACGATACTCGTACGCAAACATGTGCCAGATCCAAAAAAGATCCAATATCCAGGATCCCTAGGATCCAATATCTGGGATATTATTGGATCCGGGATCCTGTAGGATTATTTTGTCGTGGAATCCTGTGGATTGGACTTTTTTCGTGGGATTCTATGGATCTTGGCTCTTGGAGAATAACAACATCGTGGGATTCTGTATCCTGGAAAATCAGTTTATCGTGGGATCTTGTTGATCCTGGATCCCATTTTTTGGCATTGGCACGTCTGTTCGTACGTCACGTGCCTAAAGCCAATACACGTGAAACAAAAGCCCAAACACCACCTCCCGTCCTTCACGCCACGTCCCACCCCTAACATCGCGTCTAACCCTTCACATCACGTCACCTACCATCCTCAACACCCCGCCACCTACCTGCGTGGTGCTGTAGAGCCGGGTGTAGCCGAGCCGCTGGTACTCCAGCTTGAACTGGAACACGCCGTACACATCGGGCACCATGAACTCTGTGCGGTACAAGTTGCCTGTGGCCGGCTTCAGCGTCGTGAGAACGAACGGGTCGATACGCACAAACTCGAGCTGCACGTCCGAGGCCGAGAACGGTCTCCACTGGTCGCCGACCAGCTGCTCCAACTCCACACTGTACACCTGCCGAGGAAGGACATGGTGTCAGAGGCACCCTATACATCACACGTCGCCATCTTCACATGCTAAACCACCCCACATATTTATTAACTACACACTGCGCCCCATAACCAACTGCCGACAACCCAACCAATAATTAACTAGGGCATTGCTCAGGCACAATGGTATAATCCCAATGTGCCCGAGCAGTACCCAAGTTAATTATTGGCTGGGAAGTACCTGGGTTTGTTGAGCTCAATAGCCAGTCAGGGACAAATCAGACGGGTTCACAGCACCTCCAGTCCCGCTCCGTCCCCTACTCCTACTACCATCCCCCCTTCGGCAACTCACCCCCCCCCCTCCGGACTACTCACCACCTGCTCGGTGACGGTGTACTCGGACGGCGGCTGGGTCTCGCCCTTCTTGTGGTGCTGCACGTTCCTCGCGCGCAGCACGCCCGTCTCACGGAACACCCATTTGGAGAGCGCCGTGGCCAGCGCTTCGTTACCCGACTTGAGGAACTGACGGCCGCCCTGCAGCGAGCAGGGGCACATGTCGGAGTCGGTGTCACGAGTCAGAGTCATGGGCCATATATACCTGCCAAGGGAGGCGATCGGGCGAGCAGCAACAGCCGCCGGGGATAAAATAAGAAAGGCAGAGACGAGCCAGCAAGTCGGTGCAAAATACGATTTTGCATCGGAATCCTGTCACCATTCGTTGACTAGTGACCCGGAATCAGAGGACAAACTCTAACTTGGCTTCATACTTCAGTCGCATCTAACGAGCAAATGAGAATTGGAAGTGAGCATACCACGCATACTAAGGAACTTTGTATGCATTATAGAAGCATTATCGGACAACACAAAGAACCAGAGAACAACGACCACCTTATGCTAAGCACCTATAACTTCATGACTTTATCGCACAGTCGTTACTCGCGCGGTCATCTAAAAGCGCTGGCGCTGCACGTTCACTCACCGCCTTGTGGACGGCAGAGGTGAAGAACTTGTCCGAGAAGAAGTCGATCGATCCGGAGAACACGACGCGGGCGTTGTTGCGGGCCTGCATGGCGGCGATCAGCACCGTGGACTTGCCGACAGCGTGCGGCAACTGAAACACATGACGGAGGCGTCACGACTCTAAACTAGAAACTCCAAAGTTTCCCAGCTTTGCAATCATGAACGTAAGTACATCATCACAACACACCAACACGCTCTCTACCAGCATTCCCACTTTCGCATCTCCACCAACTTTCCCACTCCCGCCCTCTTCCTCGCCCAGCCCGCTGCCACCACCCGGTTCTCACGCCACCGGCCACCCCTCCCTTGTCTCCTACCCGCGTCACGACGCCGACGTACCCTCTCCCGTCGCCCAGACTTCACCCTCTGCCTCGCTTTCGTCCGCCGTCTCTGCCTGGCACTCCCCACGCCACCCTACCCACCTCAGTGATGTCATCAGAGCCCACGCCACCCTACCCACCTCAGTGATGTACATCAGAGCCCACGCACCCTACCCACACTCAGTGAATGTCATCAGAGCCCACGACGCCTACCCACCTCAGTGATGTCATCAGAATGCCCACGGCCGCCCTACCGGCCACCTCGTGATGTCACAGAGCCATCCACTCCACCCCTAACAGCCCACCTCGTGAGTCATCAGAGCCCACACACGCCGCCCTAACCACCTCAAGTGGATGTCATCAGAGCCAAAACAGACCACAGCCTACACTCCCAACACCTCCCCAGTGATGCCTCATCAGAGCCACAAGCACCACCCCTACCCCACCCCTCAGCCTGAATGTCAAACAGAGCACCACGCCACCGCATTAACCCACCCTCAGTGATCGTCATCAGAGCCCACGCCACCACTAAACACACCTCAGTGATGTCACTCAAGCCCACCTGCGCCCTACAACCCCACCACCTCAGTTAAGACTGCTTCATCAGAGCCCACGCCGCCCTAGCACCACCTCATTTGAATAGATTCATCAAGCGCCGATCGCCCTCACCAACACATCTACTCACACCTAGATGCACTGTGTCATTCAGCCCCAGCCCCCATTCGCGCCTACCCAAATCACCTCAGTGAGCCCTGTCATCAGAGCCCACCCCCTACCCCACCCAGTGATGTCATCAAACCCACCGCACCCCTACCACTTCTCAAAGATCGTCATCAGAAGCCCACGCCACACCGCCCTACCCACCTCAGTGATGTCATCAAGAGCCGCACGCTCAAACCCTAGCCACTCAGTGATGTCATAGAGCCCACCGCCGAACCTACCTCACCATCAAGTGATGTCATCTGGCAGAGCCCCACACACCCTCACCTAATCCTTCACCCACAGATGAGATGCTCATCCAGAGCCCCCCCACCCCGTTAACCCTTTCACCTTAACTCACAACACACAGTGATGATAACACTCCGCCCACCGCCCACGCCACTCATACCCACGGAAGTTCTCAAGTGCATGTCATCACCGCAGCCCCAAACGATCCCGGCCCTACCCCCCCACTAGCTCAGTGATTCATCAAGAGCCCACTAAGACCACGATACCCTACCCAACTCTCCACTAACCTCAAGTCGAAGTCATCACAGCCATACCCACAACCCTATCCCCGCCCCACAACTCAGTGACCTGCACTGTTAGATACAGGCTGTTGTAGCTGTAGGGACCGAGCTGCGCCGGTCAGCGATCACCAACCTCCAACTGAACGCCGAGATGACAGAGGGTTCTCACGTCCGCGTCCAGGATCCGGTGCACGTGGTACACACGAGAACAGCTGCGGGCCCTAGAGGCAACCCGGCTCCTCTGGCCACGATCGGCTCCGACTTGACCAGGTTCTCCTGATCGGCCACCACGAGCGTGTGCTGGGGAGGGAGGCGAAGTAGAGACGGTCAGTGAGCGGCTGTGGGCGTCCCTAGTGAATCTTCGGAACGGATGCTAGGTTACACGAGATGAAAACAGCCCCATTGACGGCAGAAATATACATACTCTACTTCAATAGTAATACAAAACATATCACCGTTCATTGGGTACAGCCTCGCACTTCGAACGAACCAAGACAAAGTGAGCCAATCGTTTCTATGTCGTAGTTGCTTCTTCCTTGGCCTTGTCGCTTTAGTTACCTGTCCCTCGTCCTTGACGTCATAGTTGAGGTGGTCGATGACGCTGGCTCCCTCCTCGTCCAGCTCGAAGCCGACCTCTGAGGCGATCTCTCTCAGCACGTCGGCGGAGTTGGCGCTGCCCGCCACCAGCAGGTTACCTGCCAGGTGACACAGGCACGTGGTAGTAGTAATGTTGATTTTCGGGCATTCTAACAACATGGACATGCGACACCCTTTACACAAGCAGGGACGCACGGTGGTCAGACGCATTCGATTCACAAAATGCGATACGGTAGGAGCGGCAGAAATAATCGGCAACGTTCAACTGGTTCGCTCAGCTCGTTGGGTTTCCTTACTGAATTTAGGTATGCCAAGGGAGAAGATAGGAACCCTAAACGAAAGACGCACCAGGCCTGTTTGGAAAAATCGAAAGTTCTTTTCGTAGGTTTGAAACCTATATTTGCGCTTGCAATATAATACACATCAATAAATATCTTGCACCGGTATGTCAGCTGTAAGATATTCGAATGCAATATGTATACAAAAGAAGGAGGCAAAGATTGAGCCCTGGGCGAGCCAATTGGGCAATTACCGTCACGGTCGACTCAGCGACCCCATAACTACAATACTATAAGCCCAATACATATATAAGCCGACAGGGAAGGAGGAGGCCCATTCGAGAGTACTCATCTGAGCTCAGAGCACGCAGTTAAAAATCAGAATGGCGTGAAGCTACATCAAATGCTTTAACGAAATCAAAAGGATCACCTCAAACACAGTAGCATGTTCGCCACATCAACTTTTGAAGGTCAATTTCCTGAGGTTGCACTACTTCATTACTTATAAATTCTAGTACGCTGTGGCAATCATCACATGCGCATGCAAAGTGCATGGAATGATTGCCGCAGCGTACTATAATTTATAAGTAATGAAGAAGTGCAGCCTCAGGACATTGACCTTCAAAAGTAGATGTGGAGAACACGCTACTGTGGTTGAAGTCATCCTTTTGATTTCGTTAAAGCATTTGATGTAGCTTTTCGTAACACGACCAAATTGATTGCCTAGCGTCTTCTACACAACATCTTCATAATAAGCTCATGGCAGAGCCTGGCCCAGTGGGTCACTGACTTACTAACATAAGCGTCATCACTCCGCTAATGCGGCGGACGGTACGGTACGTGTATAGTGCCAATGTTCTAAAGGACTGCTACTAGCCGTTCTCACGAAGGATTTATTCGCCGGGCGCATCGACATCGGGTGGTGTCGATGAAGTTGACAGAACATTTGCACTGCGCTGCACACTCCGTGCTTCTGCACCTGATCGGGTGGAGTGAGAGCACATAGCAACCGTGGTAACATTCCGCAGCCCGTCCCGCTCCGCCAGTTGTGATCCGACGGCCACGCTGTGAAGAACGGCAAGCCACTGGGAAGCTAACAGGACCCAGAGCGTACAGTTGGGATCCCTGCTGCAAGTTTCGAGGCCACACCTTCCATACGCGACGCTCTCATTCGCGACGCTGCGATGGACAACCTCGCCTTCGCGCCCGACGAGGAGGTATCATCCCCGCGAAGCAAATCCATCGACAAGCCAGCAACTCTGACGGGTGGCCCCACCGCTCCCGACGGACCAGCCGGCGGCGAACAGACGCGCATCCCTCGCACAGTTGGCGCCTTCTCCGGCACGGCCATCATCGTCGGCACCATGATCGGCTCGGGCATCTTCGTGTCGCCCAAGGACGTGCTGGCACGCACCGGCTCCGTGGGGCTCTCTCTGGTGGTCTGGCTGGGATGTGGTCTGCTCTCCACCCTGGGCGCTCTCTGCTACATCGAGCTCGGCCTCCTAATCCCGGAGTCGGGCGGAGAATTCGCCTATCTGTTCCGCGGATTCGGACCACTGCACCGCTTCTTCGGGCCTCTGCCGGCCTTCCTGTCCGTATGGATTACAAACTTGATTTCCAGACCGGCGTCAACAGCGATCCTGAGCCTTGCGTTCGCAGAGTACTGCATCCAGCCGTTCTTCAGCGTCGAGTGCCCGCCACCGCCACTGGCCGTGCCCCCTGGTGGCGGCCGCCGCCTGCTGGCTGATCACCATCACGCACTGCTACAGCGTCCGCATGGCCACCAGCATGCAGAACCTCTTCACCGTGTCCAAGCTGAGCGCCATTGCACTGGTCGTGGGCGGCGGGGCGTACTCGCTCTGGCAGGGAAACACCCAGCACCTTGCCCACTACGGGTTCCAGCGCAAGCAACGCGCTCTGTCATGACGCTGCCACCGCGTCTACCCTACAGAGGCCTCTGGACCCCTATAGACGGCCTGAAACACAACCCTCAACTATCCTCACTAAGAGGTTGGTGAACCCCGCGCAGAAACCTGAACGCTGGCGATCCTGGTGGACTAGAGAGCCGCCTCGTCACTATCTGCCTCACCTGCCTCATCTCCAACGAGTAGCACCCTAGACACTGAGCGGTTCCTGTCTGCCGGCGAGCTCGCCTCCGCCTCAGCCGGGGCGTAGGCCAGTGACGGCCAAATTACGCACGGTACCAAGTGCTCGACGGCCGCCTCTCCTGAATCCCGCGATCGTTCCCGTGGCGCTCCACTCGCCGGGAAGCGCTGACACCGGAATTTTAAACCGCTGAACGGCACCGTGATGAGCACGAGCCGCGTCTGTTTCGCCTCTGCGCGCCAGGGCCACATGGTAGGACATCCTGAGCTACATCCACGCGCGGCATCTGACGCCCGCTCCGGCGCTGCTCTTCAACGCCACGGTGGCCCACGGCGATGATCGCCGCCGGCAACATCGACAGCCTGATCGACTTCTTCAGCTTCAGCGCATGGATCCTTCTACGGACTGGTGATGCTGGCGCTGCTGGTGCTCCGGCGCACGCGGCCGGACGCGGCGCGGCCGTACCGCGTGCCCCTCTGGGTGGCCGTTCTGGTGATGCTCATCTCCGCCTACCTCGTGGTCGGTCCGATCGTGGACGCGCCGCAAGCTCGAGTACGCGTACGTGCTGTGTTTTCTGCTGCTCGGCGTGGCGGTGTACACGCCGTGTGTGTTCTACCGACGCTCTGCACCGGGCATGAAGCAGTTGACGGTGCTCTGCCAGAAGGCACTGGAGGTTGTGCCGACCGAGTAGCCAGCACGACTGAGGCTGCATCGCACCACAGACGACTTGAGGGCGGAATGGGGCCGAGCAGGGAAGCCGAGATCGTCGACAGGGCACGAGGATGAGAAGTGTTTAAGGGAAGTGAGTAGTGTATTGATGACAGGTGCGTCGACTTTGTTGCGATCAGCCACGTTAGAGAATGGTTGGGAAATCAGGTAAATATTCGCGCCCACGTAGCTGATATAGAGCGTAGGTATGCTGGGATTGTGCCAGACAAACGTTCATGCCAAGAGTTAAATGACTTCAGGCCACGCATGCACACTGAGCTGTCTCACTAAATGCGCTGACACGATCCGATTTTTTTTGTTGACTGGGGTTTTAGGGCGCAACAGCTCCTCGTGCCGTGCTACTGTTTTATTTCATGTATTTTTCCGTCAGCTCATCCTCAGCTGAGCAAAGCCAGAGTTTTCCCGCGTTATGCAAGACGCTCAGAAACTAAGAGAACATGGTTTGTCGCCATGATATAAACTAGCGATATGTCGAAAACGTGACACTAACCCATCTTCCAATGGATCGTGAGAATGAAGCTAATGTCAACATATTGCCAAGTGTCTATGATAATACAATTAGTACATGCTCATATCAAATACAAATTGGGCAATAGCCTCTGACTTGCAGGAAGTTTCAAGAAGCAGATCCCGGATCCAAGAAAATTCAGTGATTCCCAGCCGCCAGCAGTGCTGTATAACCCAGATACCTCTGTCTTGGTATATATTAGTGATTCCCAGCCACCAGCAGTGCTGTTTACCCCAGCTGCTGGTATCTATCAGTGATTCCCAGCGACCAGCAGTGCTGTTTACCCCAGCTGCTGGTATATAGCAGTGATTCCCAGCCGCCAGCAGTGCTGTTAACCCCAGCTGCTGGTATATATTAGTGATTCCCAGCCACCAGCAGTGCTGTTTACCCCAGCTGCTGGTATCTATCAGTGATTCCCAGCCACCAGCAGTGCTGTTTTACTGCTTACTTCAGACAGGTAGGTACCCAAGCACCAGGTCTGGGCAGGTATCATTGTCTTTGATCACCCAGGGACCCTGGGCCAGGGTAATATCACTAACAGCCACTATCAACATGATCACCACACAATGAGCAGGCAGCATCAGTGGTAGACTGCAGCTTAAGTATTGTAAAGTGCAATACAAAATATGGGACTGTTCATCCTATACGTGGAGTATTGGTGCTTTAGGGCACTTACATCACCCCAGACCTTGTAGAAAAACCTGACACCACTGCATAACAAAGTTGACATCACAGCAGGGCAGCCGTGAACACCTCTATAGTTGTATCAAGGTCAGTTGTCAGTCAGCTTGTGTGTAGACAAGGTTTGGTGATGGAGAGGCAGAGGAAGTGGTGATATATTTATTATTACAGCTAGAACTAGTTGAAGTGCAAAATGATTTTGGTAAAACATCCACAACGACTAAATAACTAAGGGCTCAGGCAAGGGGCAGATGGGCATTGGTTACTAGAGCCAAAGACGCTGTAAAATAGGTAGCTTAGGTACCCTAAAAATACCTACTAACTCACAATAAAACCGCCTGTGTCCCCCTACTGAGTGTTTCAACAAAATGGGAGATTTAGCATTTGACATAACTAATTTTCAATAGAATATTTCGAGCATAAAACTGCATCAAACTATTATGTAGTATCATGATTGTAAGAAGTAATTACATTACCTACATAAACACAAATTTTAATGGAGTAATTACCCACAAACAATAAATGTAATGGACTCACCGCTCAGAGACTTGAAGAAAATCGAGTGCGTCTCCTTTGCGGTGAGGCTATCCAACAACACCAAGGTATTTTTGTTGGCATAAACTACAGTTAAGTACAGAGCAAGTAAAAATAGGAACTTCATCCTGTCGAAAAATAGTAAATTCCTACAATCAAAACCTTCCCCAAAAGAACCGTCTGCAAGAAGATCACGCAAAACACCAAACGCCGGAAGCCGGCAAAACGGGCTGTGACTAAAAGTTACAATGTTCGCAGCAGTTGGCCACCAGGAACCACTAGTGAACTGGTGTTTTGACGTCGCAAGCAAATGGTTATTAATGCGTTTATTTATAAATGAATAAAACATATTTTGAATAATTAAATATAAATAAATAAGCTGTAAATATATCCTCAAAACGTCAAAACTTCCTGGCTCGCTAGCGGCCCCTGGCGGCTAAATACTGCGAAAATTTATATTTTATTGCTAGCTGCAAAACGCAGACGTAGACGGCGCACTACGTGTCAGTGAATAACTTTGAGCAGCTAAATCATAACGTTCACTTCCGATAACGTTATTAAAAAACACTTTTCATTGATTTACTACTCCAAAAATACATTTAATGCTTCAAAACAATAGCATGGCATCTTTATAATTTGAAAGCGAAAATAAGTAGAAAGTTCTTCAGGTTCCAAACTTGTGGTGTAAGGGAAATATTAAAATATGAAGGTCCTAGCCTCCGCCACTTGTCCCCAACCCAACAGACAATACTTTTATCCATCCCACACATGAACTTCCACGAAATCGTGCGGCTACCCGCTACATACCAAACGCTGGAAGGGAGACATCAAGATTGAAATGCGTTTTTCCATGCAACGCCCATGATAGGCCTGCAGAAAACGAGAGAAAACAAAACGGAGGATTGCGACTCCACGTCACCTGCATTTGACGCCGTCACAGGCGCGTGTTTATAATTATCAACCAGGAGGCAGCAGGCTAGTATTACTTAGGGAGACATAAGCCCTAGGCCTAGTCAAAAGTATAAACATTTTTTGACATCATCCACACTTGGCTCTCCAATATTTCTTCCGGTTTTTGAATATTTTTGCAAATTTTAATTTTATATAAATTTTCTTAAAAATCATCACAAAATCACAACTTGCAAATATATTCGAAAACCGGAAGACATATGGGAGAACCAAGTATGGGCGATGCCCCCTCCAACAAATAAATCAAAACCATATCTATAATTTAGACTGACTTAAGTCTCCCTGCATACTAGCCTCCGCCCTCCTCCGTTACTTGGTTAGTGGTTGATAATGATAAACACTCGTCACAGGCAGGAGGGAGCCTGATGTCTTAGGATTTATACTCATCAAATTGCCGTCCACTAATTCCGCGAAAGATCATTAGGACTGCACGTCTGGGGATGCCATTGGGACAGACTCGGCAGCGGCAGCTGCTATGAACATAGACCTGTCCGCATCCGACCACCATCTGCACTGTAGCCAGACACATGGCCCGCTCCGAAAAACCACCCAGCCAAACAGCGGAAACGGGCGGGTCGTCTGTATTTGGTGACCAGGTGTGCATACATCGCCATTCGCCATCCAACTCCAATTGGCAGCACAGGTCTCTGTGTGTGAATACACGGGTTAATTGGGCCCTGATCGATGTGTCGCAAGCACAAACCCAAGCCCCATAGCACCTCATGTTCGCACGACTCATTATTCTGCTTGCGGTGGCCCGTGCTAACATGAGGTGCTATGGGGCTTGCGTTTGTGCTCGCGACACATCGCTTAGGGCCTCGGAGAACCCAGTCGCCGCTAGACGAGAAACACCATCAAGGCGACATCTACCCACATCTACCAACAGTCGCTGACCGCGCACGATAAAAGCTCATCGAATGGTGCCGCAGCGAGAAACGAGGGCCGAAACCACTGATAACGATTGCGTAAATCTTATCTGATGCTTGATCACATTAGGGAGAGGCTAAACATAGAACGGACGACAAGGGCATGTTCTCCGTGGCGACGAAAACTACCCGTCCTCCTCCGGATGGGGGGTGCGATCCTAACGTGCGTGTGCGACCACAGCCCTATATGAAGTGCCAAGAACAGCCATTGGGTCCGCAAACAGTGAACGACTTAACACATTTCCCCCGTTCACTTACAGACAGATCAACTAAAGCAATTTTCCGGGTCGACTCGTTGACGGAGTCCTCCGCATGGCGAAATAACACTAAAGTACCGAGGCGGACGCGAGCTCGGAAATGAGAAGCGTTTCATTTAGTGTCCATCAATTTCCACCAACGACAAAAGCACGGCGCCATACAATCCTTTCCGACTTGAACCCACCCACTAGCCGTCTCCTTGGCGCTAGGACAAGAGTACAACGAGTAGCGGCATCCCATCAACGTTCATAGACTCCGGCCCACAGTCCCGTTATTTAAGTCATTTTGGTACCAGCAAAGGGGTGTATGGGCCCAGACAAAGCTGGTAACGTGGCAAAACTTACGTTGAAATTTCGCCTGCGTCATTTAAAGCTACGAAAGCCTTTAGCAGCTTTTGACACAAATACATCCACTATTACGGCTCACATGAAGTAAATTTCAATTCCTTCATACATTTCCCGCAAGTAAAGCCATTTTCAGTACCACGTCCTGCCCTTAGATCAGAAGCAGCATCTGAGACATGGCACACAATCTACGCCACGAAAAGCTGAAGCCCAAGAGTATACTTAAGAGTAATCCAAGAACAACAGCAGACTGGCAACCCCTCTGCAGAAACGGCAGAACATGATTTAACGCGCGGAGCGGGGGACAGGCTACAGCGCACAGCCCCTCGCCTAACTCACCTAATACGGGAGATCATAATCTAACAGGAAATATGTGTAGTGTCTCGGCTAAGCATATTCTTAATATAGGGCCCGTATTACCAAGTGAAAGAACACCTCACGCACGATTTCAGTCACGTCACGCCAGCAACCTTTTCCAAATATAAATTTTAAGAATAGTATTTAACTCACACCGCCAAACCAAAACATTGATCGAAGGTCCTGACCCATGTGTCGCAAGCGCACAAACGCAAGCCCCATAGCACATATGTTTAGCAAAACTCATTATTCTGCATATACTGGGCCGTGCCAACATTAGATGCTATGGGGCTTGCGTTTGTGCTTGCGACACATGGATCAGGGCCAAATACGTGATAAACTTGACAAACAATGTGCCAATGGTGTGCGCCTGGCGACTCAAATTGCGCTCAAGTTGTACTTTCACTCAGTAAAACAGGCCAGAGAAAGCGCAAAAGCAAACGACTATAGCGATCGTCGTTCTAGGCAAGCGACAATCGTTCGGCGTCACAGCGGGGTAACCGTTCGCATTGAAGCTGGACCGACGGCATCTTAGCCAGCCCACCAGCGCCCTCTGGCGGGAGATACAAGACTCCCACCGCCTCCGCCGACGGACGCCACCTAGCGGCGACACCACAAGGCGGCAGGTCACTAGCAGTCGCCGGCCGACGCAGTCTGCTCCAACTGCGCCGACTAGCGTCCCCTGGTGTCCGCTGGTGCCCGCTGGTGTCCGCTGGTGCCCGCTGGTGTCCGCTGGTGCCCGCTGGTGCCCGCTGGTGCCCGCTGGTGCCCGCTGGTGCCCGCTGGTGCCCGCTGGTGGTGCCCGCTGGTTGCCGCTGGTTTTGCCCGCTGGTGCCCGCTGGTGCCCGCTGGGGCCCGCTGTGCCAACGCTTGGTGCGCCGCTGGTGCCCGCTGGTGCCCGCTGGTGCCCCGGCTGGGTGCCCGCTTGGTGCCCGCTGCGTGCCCGCTTGCGTGCCCGCTGGTGCCGCTGGTGCCGCTTGGTCCCGCTGGTGCCCGCTTGAGGTGCTCCGCTGGTGCCCGCTGGTGCCCGCTCGGTGCCCGCTGGGCCCGCTGGTGCCCGCTGGTGCCCAGCTGGTGCCCGCTGGTGCCCGCTGGTGCCCGCTGGTGCCCGCTGGTGCCCGCTGGTGCCCGCTGGTGCCCGCTGGTGTCCGCTGGTGCCTGCTGGTGCCCGCTGGTGTCCGCTGGTACCCGCTGGTACCCGCTGGTACCCGCTGGTGCCCGCTGGTGTCCCCTGGTGCCTACTGCAGCTCCTGCAGCTCAGCCATGTTGGCAATGGTGTACTGCACCACTCCGTTGCCGCCGAACACGGCGAACTTGCCGCCGGAGTCGGCAGCCTTCGCGTCGGCAGAGCGCTTGAAGACTGAAACGGGGACGGGGACGGGGGGGGGGGCAGAGGGCGTCAGTAATCGGTCGTGGGGCAGTACGTGAACGAACTTCACACTAGTGATGTCATTTTCCCGAAATTTCCTGACCAAAACCAATCCAATACCAAACAGCAGGCATTTTGGTTGTTCCAAATATAATTAACAGACTTTTGGTGAGGCTGTCTGTCCAAGATTTGACGTTCATGAATAGGTATACTTATTATACTCACCAGACAAAAATAGTCTTTGTAACACAATTCACTAGAACGCACATTGTACAGTTTTCAAAAAATTATAATTGTGAAAAACTAATTACATTTGCAAAGCAAGAATAGTGGATGCCGCAGCAAGACCAAATAAATTTATACATTAACAAATTTAATTCTGACGAGCATGTGTACCAAAAATTATTGAGATAGAAATAGAAGCGTAAAAAACCTGAACAAAAGAATTTGTGTTTAGATAAGCTTCGACCGAAAAGTGTCCAAAATTTATCAGCCTGACCGACCGATTACCAAATCGGTCACACAATTTTTTCGGTAACCAAAATTTGGGTTACCGATTGACACCACTACTTCACACAGGTGATTTCGCATCACTCGTCAGTCGCCACATCAACATGGATCCCTAAACATTATCATATTACACGACTTAAGTTATACTGCAGTTCGACAAATATAGGCGTGCTCTTGCTAAATACCAGCACAAAGGATATTCAAGAAATATACCAGCAAAGATGTAATACTGCGCAGAGCTACGAAGTAAAAGATACACAAAACAATATCTGTAAATATTTTAAACGCAATGCCTGTTTTGGCCCGATATATAGCCGCGTCCACCGGTCCCGTCACTGCCCGTTAGATCTCACTTCCGCGTCTCTCCAGCTTGAAGATGGAGACGCCGTCGCAGGCGCGCAGGATGGTCGGGCTGATGCGGCTGCTGCCGCTCGGAGCGAGAGCCGGGAACTGGATCATCAGCGTCTCACGGGTCACCTCCATCGGAGACGCGTCCAGACCTGCACGGCGCGAGACAGAGCAGAGGTCAAATGACCTGGGTCACGGCCACTGGTCACGGATCACGGCCGTGACACGACATGTCACGTAACGGCACGATACGGACACACGTCACGCTCCAATGAAGACTGTGGTTCAGATTAAGTACGACACAGAGAAAATGGTGCTCGAAGCAGGTCACGGGCGCGATCACGAGTCGTATGCCACGGTCACGGGTCGTGTGCCACGGTCACGGGTCGTGTGCCACGGTCACGGGTCGTGTGCCACGGTCACGGGTCGTGTGATACGGTCACAGGCCATAGATCACCGGTTATAGGGTTCGAAGCGAGCCGTTAGCGGCAACGCAAGTTTTTTAACAGGTTTTCATTGACGTAGGTTCGTGACAAAGTTGAACGGTGCATCGTCTTCAGTTAGCCGTGCAACACATAATATATTGTCAATATGCACTTTCCGCGTATATAGGCTTGAAGGAATAAACCGGCATGATAAGCTGATATTTGTCAAAACTTTCCTCAAGAGGCATCACGCGACCCAAAGAATGAAACGGTAACATTCGGACATAATTGCTGCACGAATAATCGACAATGTGTATATTTTCGCTAGCTGAATGCCACGCTAACGCTAACAAATTACAAACAAACCAACAACGAAGCTTCATCAGACACACGCATGGGTCTTCCTCGTCTGTATTTTTGGAGCAGTACCTAACACACGAAATACTTGCAATATAATCATGGCATCAAATCTAAAAGTGTCCCAAGATTCCATTTTGACTTGGGTGTCCGAGTGGAAAATTTGAGCCAAAAAATACCATGAGAGTGAAAAATTATAAAGCAAATGGTACGATATTCATTTGTGTTTTGAATGTGAAAAGCAGTAGTTTCCATTAAAATCATGTACTTTTAGTCGATATTTATTTATGACAGAATCAATATTACAATTCATAATTTGGGAGTGGAAAATCAGCTCCTATAATAGAGAGTGAGAGTGGAAGATTATGAACAGTTGGTGGGTGTCATTTCCCACCCAAATCGACAAATTTGGGACACTGAAATCTAAACACAACATTATACACCAATTAACTTCATTTTCACTGCGTTCCCCCGCAGCCTATCCCCATTTAACCCGGCATTGACTGCGGTATGATCTGAACACCATGCTTTGACTGGGGATGGGGGGGGGGGGGAAGGGGGGGGTGGTTGGTTATCTTCCGAACCAATGATCGCAGCGAGACGCGCAAGGCGGCATTTGAAAGCGCTCAATGAGACCAATTTCGAGCACGCTCGAAAACTTCAAATTGAGGTCACATGCCAGGACGTGACGGTCAGATCAAAGGTCAAAATCGAGGTATTTTAGTTTATAGGCCATATTTTCCATCTAAAGCCTTCGATTGCGACCATGATCACCCAAAGCGCTCTAAAGGTCATGATACACATCCAGGATGATCGAAAGTAAGATTGTTGGCAAATATCAAAGATCACAAAAGGTCACTACACACAGAATATCTACGAAAGTCATGCAACATATGTTTCAAGGATTATTTTACGCGAGAATTCGATAGTGACACTCATTTAACCACAATACTTCATGTAAATCAGGTAACTGTCAAGCTTAAGTCAAAGTAAGGTCACAAAATGTCAAAATTTGAAATGGATAATATTAATATAAAAGTCGTGTTTCTGGATCAGTTTTGTCTTAGAAATACAGAGCTAACATGTATTTGTCTGTATCTTGTCAATACAAAAAAATGCGCAATACAAAAATGATGAGAGTTACCTGCAGCACTGTAAATGCTCAATCTCAGTCAAACTAAGTAAAAAAATATTTATCATTTTGAAATTTGGTGTGGTGTGTTCAAATATGGTTATTTTACATATGATATTAACCATATGCTCGCTTTTGTTCGTTTGATAACTTGGAAATTTTTGATTTGTGGTAATATTCCCCCAAAACATGTTTTGGAAATTTTAGCCTATACATTTTAGCCAAAATTTTACCACCAAAATTCACAAATACGTGCATGCCATTTCGTAGCCCTTGTAATTCGCAATCTTTACCAGTTTTGTTTTAGTGCATTTCGCTTAACATATGGCTTTTGTACGGTATGTTAAAGTTTAGCTGATGTTTGAGTCCAAATCGCGAGTGGTGACTAGTGACGTCACTAAATTCCCTATGTCTTAACAAATTATTTACGAAATTGCTCAGTTTTGCACAGAAGACGTCAAATTGTTGTACAATAAGGTACCCAAAGTTTCACGTTGATACCGCTAATCGTTTAAGACTTATTACGAAAATTCGTCAGGGGGACGTTAAACGCCCCCCCCCGCAGTCAATGCCGGGTTAAGGACCACGCGCGGCATATCTGCCGCGCCAGGCGTCAAGTGTCAGCAGAGGCCTGGGCACTGCTTTTCGAGATGATGCAATGTAAGCGCGGGGGGGGGGGGCAGCGGCCCGTCTGGAGCGCCGGGGGATCCCTCAGACCTCCCCGGAGCGGGGACGGCTCTGCCACTGTTACTGGCACCTTGGTCAGACGGGCCGCACAAAATACCAAGTCGAGAGAAATATATACATTTTTTGTAAGAGCGATGTTTATGGTATGTGATGTGTTTATAAATCATACACCAGATAAACAACAGCAAAACAAAAATGTCAGCCGAGGTCAGGGGGCGATCTGGTGCGGACCCACCGGTCTCAGTTGTCCGATATCACCCATCGGACGTCATCAGGTTTCGGGCGTCACCTGACGTCAGGTGTCAGGTGTCGGGTGTCGGGTGTCAGGTGTCAGGTATCAAGTGTCAGGTGTCAGGTGTCATGTGTCAGATGTCAGGCATCAGGTCCAGGCGTCAGGTGTCAGGTGTCAGGTGTCAGGTGTCAGGTGTCACGTGTCGGGTGTCAGGTGTCAGTGTAACGTGTCGGGTGTCAGGTGTCAGTGTCACGTGTCGGGTGTCAGACGTCAGGTGTCAGGTGTCAGGTGTCAGGTGTCAGGTGCCAGGTGTCAGGTGTCACATGTCGGGTGTCAGGTATCAGTGCCAGGTGTCAAGTGTCAGGTGTCAGGTGTCAGGTGCCAGGTATCAAGTGTCAGACGTCAGGTGTCAGGTGTCAGGTGTCAGGTGTCAGGTGTCGGGTATCAGTGCCAGGTATCAGGTGTCAGACGTCAGGTGTCAGGTGTCAGGAATCAAGAGTCAGACGTCATGTGTCGGGTGTCAGGTGTCAGGTGTCAGGTGTCAGGTGCCAGGTGTCGGGTATCAGTGTCAGGTGTCAGGTGTCAGACGTCAGGTGTCAGGTGTCACGTGTCGGGCGTCAGGTATCAGATGTCACGTGTCAGACGTCAGGTGTCAGATGTCACGTGTCGGGCGTCAGGTATCAGATGTCAGGGGCGTCACTCACCCTCCTCCATGCGGCGCACTTGCTCGGCCAGCGGGCGCGGCTTCAGGAACGTCGTCTCGTCCAGTTCCATCACCAGGCAGACGCGCACTAGGTCACTCCGCTCCGGCATGATGACCGTCTGGGTCTGTCAGGTGAAGCCGGCATACGTACCGTCACAAATACTGACATACGCAGTCATGTGGATGCCTCACAAACATGATGTACGCTACGAATATTTGTGACAATCAAAATAACATTTATGTTCTTTCACTCATGTCATACGATGTACGCATAGTCCGTTAGCATAGCTATACCTACTCGATTTGTCTCCCATTTGAGCCACTGCTCTATTCGTGCTTCATTCAACAAGCTTTCACACATCCCAGTCAGAGTCTACGCATCCTCTATGTGAACGAACTACCGTCATTGGTAAACAGCAACATGTCAAATGTCCCCTGCAGATGAGCTCACAAATTGTATGTGCCCCAAACTTGATTCACACCAGTCTTCAACGAATCGATGAGAAAATGAACACTCGTATTCGATTTAACCCTCCCCCTACGGGAGTTTTGATCACCTTAGCCGTTCGTGTTCTATTGCCCTGACCTTAGCCCTACAGGTGAGGAGGGAGGGGGGGGACTGACAGGCTGCTCCCTAACTCCAAACCAAGAAGCATAGAGCAATGAGGTAAGAACCAGCATGTTGCCTGCCATGCGAATAATCTAACGACATGCAACTTTTAAGTGAATGACCTCGACTTGACCACGCCCAGAATAGCGATTTTGCTCTGTAAAAAACATCAAAATTAGAAATGGATAAATGTAAATAAAAATGCATGTTCCTAGACCAGCTTTGTCTAAAAAAAAAACATAAAAGGTATATATTTGTTCGTATCTGGTCAAAACAAGTTCAAAGAAGTGATTAAAAAATGACGTAATGTGTTTCTTAAACCTGGGAGACTAACTCAGTCAAAAATAAAGATATTGCTTTGATATTTGGTTTGGGTATTGTCCACATTCAGTACTCGACTTACATCTATTCCTTTTTTACATCTTTGAAAACTGTGATTTTGCAATGATTAAAAAATGGATCAAAAACCAAAATTTCGGAAACCAGAGATTGCCATTTTAAAGACAGTGCAATTTTCTACCTTCGTCATATTCCGAAAATTACAAAGAGATATATATTAACTAATATTTCACCATTGCAGCTTCATCACGTGTCATATTGGATGATGATGATGATGATTTGGGTTTAAGGGCGCCTCAACTGTAAAGTTATGTGGCGCCCATAATCTGTGATTTGATTGTGT
This sequence comes from Semibalanus balanoides, assembly GCA_014673585.1. Classification (NCBI taxonomy): domain Eukaryota; kingdom Metazoa; phylum Arthropoda; class Thecostraca; order Balanomorpha; family Balanidae; genus Semibalanus; species Semibalanus balanoides. The sequence continues at coordinate 121,176 of VOPJ01014392.1, forward strand.
GATTCTGATGAAGCCGCAATGGTGAAATATTAGTTAATACATATCTCTTTGCAATTTTCGAATTTTTATACTTTAACATGAGCAAAGGCTATATAAACACGAATTATCATTTAACTCGCATAATGCTCATAACAGCCATCAGCATAATTTGTTCGTCGTATTCCGTATGCAATTTGATGCAAAACTAATATAGTCTACGAATTTTCAAACATTTATAGTTTTCTACTAACATGACGTCACTAAAACGTCATTTTCTTCCGAACTACTTGACCAATTTCAATGTAATTTTGACAGCATACTTACAATGGTTGTAAACTCAGTTTCTAAAATAAAAAATCAACAAGATACGCCACATGTATGCAAAGTTATTCAATCAATATAAACCTCAGTGTGGGGGGGGGGGGGGCTGTCAGCCCCCACACCCTCCCAATGGCATTGTTCAGAATTTGGAAATTTGGGTGAAAAATGACATCCTGTCAATACTATTTGTCCACTCCTTTTCCATAGTTTTACTGTTAATTGTCCACGCCTTGCACCCTGTTACTGATTTATAGATGAAATAATATGGACACCCTGTGGAGGGAAAAAAACAGGTACAAATTGGCACAGGTAATAACTAATTTTGGTGAGCGGGTGATTGGTTATTGATAAAGCATAGCACGTATATTTTTGTTGTTGAACTTTACACTCTATATGTTTATTTTTAGCCATAACTTTCCACTCCGCACCCGAGCTCCAAACCAATCCAAGGAGCCTGCCCGTAGGGCGAAGGTTATATCAGTCGATCGTCTTTGCTCCTAACTCGCTCAATACTTACGAACTCGAAGTCGTTGAGGAAGCGAGCGCCGGACCCAAGCTCGAACTGCGGCACGAACATGGACTCGGTGTCCGCCTCGAAGTCGATGTCGAACTCCTCGTGGAAAATGGGCTGCATACCCTGGATGGGCTCCGGAGCACTGCGAGGCTCTGCGCCGAGTGGCTGGGGGGGTGGGGTGGTTGGGGGGGGGCACAGTGCGGTCAGCAGAGCATGGGCCGGCGGACACAGCACAGATGGGTTAGTGCGACTGTTGTAGCTGGTGTCTCATATACGCCTCAACAGACCTCTCACTCGTGACTAGATATAAACTTAGCTTACCGAAAGCGTATAAAATTTATGATAAAGTGTCAAAACGAAGTCACTCGGAATAATGATGCATTACAACCTTGTTAAAAAACGAATGGCGCACGGGAAGTAAATTTGTCTGCTCACCAACTTTTCATATCGCAGTCATAAATAAACTCCCACGAATGTACGGCCCTGTATAGTGTATACTGTAACTGAACCAGTGACCTAGGCTGTGTTCTGACCGTGCACATTCCCGTCGGGGATCCCCGTAATCCCCGCCAGTTCCCGGAGAGCGTCAGCTGTTGCGTTCTGAACGGCATTTCCCGATTCTGCGGCACATTTGTAACAGACGCGCCAAGTATACTCTTATGATTCATCCACTGACATCCATAGATACATCCATAGGTAGTAATGGATGTCGGTGGATTCATCACATAGCAGCCACGGAATAAGCGGCAATGGACTGTATTAGGACATTGCTGAACTACACCGCAGTTCAGTATGTCCTAATACATTGAGGTTCCTGTTAACTTTTTGCTTTTCGGTACCTCGAAAACCGGTAGACTAATATCAGCTGATGATGATGATGATTGGGGTTTTAGGGCGGACCGACAGCGAAGGTCACATGCCGCCCAACTAATATCAGCTGTCCCGATCTTGCAAGCTGATGACCGGAAACGGCGCGGACAGCTTTCCCGATTTCCCGTTTCCACGCGGAGTTCCCGAGAATCCCCGGCGTGGAAAACAGCCCACAACGCACTTTCCGGGGGAATCCATGGATTCCCGGCGGAAATCGACGGTCAGAACGCAGCCCTAGTGTCTGCGGCTACAGCAGTGCGCCCCCCACCACCTCGCCCCGGTACAGGAGGACAGCCGACTTACCAGGGAGTCGAACAGCACGTCCACGTCACTGGGAGGCAGCGTCGGCTGCTCCACCTGGAACGGAACACTACACCACGAGTGCAGACGACCGCTCTGTAACGGAGACGGTCAGACAGACGGTCAGAAGACGGTCAGAAGACGGTCAGGAAGACGGTCAGAAAACGGTCAGAAGACGGTCAGGAACACAGTCAGAAGACAGTCCAGAAGACGGTCAGAAAACGGTAAGAAGACGGTCAGAAGACGATCAGAACTCGGGAGGGTTATCGGACTACACTTCACACTCCACGGTACAACATGATACGCTGCACCGCGAGTGCAGCCGCACCACGGGTGCCGACGCCCGCTCTGGGACAAAGGCAGAGATGGACATAAATAGCAATCACACTCCGCTCAACACGTCACACGATCCGGTCCAGCACGAGTGCAGCCGTCCGCAGTCTGCCCTACACATGAGACCGTCTGAAGGGCTAGCATACGACGCAGGCTACACGGCACGATGGGCAGCGTATAGATATCGATTGTCACCACATACCGGCATATCGATTGTCAGATCCAACGGAATCCACACAGCGAAGTTTCCATGGTCAATGCCGTATCCGCAAACGCAAATCGGGACACCACATAACGCTATAACCAAACAACTATGAGCTTGCGCCCAGCTATCTCGGCTGACGCCAGGAGAGCCCTGACCCCGGCGCACCGCAGCGGGTCTCACTGGTGATCACTGACCCAGCTATCTCGGCTGACGCCAGGAGAGCCCTGACTCCGGCGCGCCACAGCGGGTCTCGCTGGTGATCACTAACCCAGCTATCTCGGCTGACGCCAGGAGAGCCCGGACCTCCTGGCGCGCCACAGCGGGTCTGCTGGTGTCACTAACGCCAGCTATCTCGGCTGACGCCCAGGAAAGAGCCCTGACCGCGGGCGCGCCACAGCGGGTCTGCTGGTGATCACTAAGCCAAGATGCACTGCGTCGGCTGACGCCCAGGGAGAGCCCTGACCCCGGCGCGCCAACAGCGGGTCCGCTGGTGAATCACTCAACCCAGCTATCTCGCTGACGCCAGGAGAGCCCTGCCCGGCGGCCACAGCGGGTCTCGCTGGTGATCACTAACCCAGCTATCTCGGCTGACGCCAGGAGAGCCCTGACCCCGGCGCACCACAGCGGGTCTCGCTGGTGATCACTAACCCAGCCATCTCGGCTGACGCCAGGAGAGCCCTGACCCCGGCGCACCACAGCGGGTCTCACTGGTGATCACTGACCCTGACCTGGTGTGTCTGGCGGTAGTAGAACAGGCCGAACAGCAGGCAGGCCGAGAAGGTGAGGAGGATGCCCGTCAGCACGCAGAGGCCGGGGCCGTTGACGCGCCGGGCGCGACGCGACAACAGCATGTAGCGGACGGCATCGGCATCCACCTCGTCTTCACCACCGGCAGCCAGCTGCGGGACACGGGGCAGAGGTCAGCCGGGGCAAGGCAATATAAATAAGGTGAGGGCGTCTGAGCTCGGTCACATGACCGATTCGGCGCACGAGCGCTTGTGGCGAAGGCACTTTCCAGTTGGTTTGGGTCCATCGCGTTTTTCGCCGCAATGAGAAATACAATGGTAATCTGAACATTTTTTATTGAAATGATGTTGTATTAACTTTATCTGACCACTTTTTCCAAAGAGAACGCCATTAAATTCATGACATAACTAATTTGTTTTTTTAATGGTGGTAAATATTTATTGTTATCATTAATTGATAATTAACAACAGTTTCAATGCAAGCGAAATACTGGGTCCAAAGTCACGTGACTGACGCCCAACACCTGTATAAATAGCCGGGGGATGTCTTCCCTTCCAGCGGCGAGGAATGGGGTAGTTGGGTCAGGGGGTGATATCTCCCCTTCCAGCGGCGGGGGATGGGGTAGTTGGGTCAGCAGGAACAGGGACAGGGGGTGATATCTCCCCTTCCAGCGGCGGGGGATGGGGTAGTTGGGTCAGCAGGAACAGGGACATGGGGGTGATTATCTCCCCTTCCAACGGCGGGGAATGGGGGCAGTCGGGGCAACCGGAAAAACCGCCAGAGGGTGATATATTCCCCTTCCCGGCGGGACCAGAATGGGGCACGATAGAGTCATCCATCCGGACCGGGAGGGGGGGGGGGGGTGATAGACCGACAACGTCGGGACAAGCAAAGCTATACGCAGTACTGAGACAAGCAAGCAGTGTGGTCAGAGACTGGCACTGGACACGACACAGAAGTTGAAGGTGGTCATGACTCATGACCACTCGAAAGCCGAGCTTACGCTGAATTCAGCATGTAAATTTGTCAAAAATCCATCGAGCGCCTTTTTAAAAGACATTTAATCCGAAATCGCGCCCCTTTCGTTTGACCAGGACTATCGCGTAAGGTGTGGCGAAAATGCAGACCAATGACATGTCTACCGATTCGTCGTGCTGTGCACGTTAACCCGCGCCCCACTGGTGTGTGTGTGTGTGTGTGTGTGTGTGTGTGTGTGTGTGTGTGTGTGTGTTTGAACACCCCCTCATGTTTTTTTCTTCTTCCAGATAACGGAGGAGCCGGGCCGGGCCGGCGCCCAGTTCACGACCACCTGCGGCTCGGCGGTTTCCAGCAGGCCGACGCCGGGAGCGTTTGGCTTTGATGCTGCCGTACAACCAATCAAACCATCCAATGACTTTGCATTCTATGCAAGGGTGTAGTTTCCTATTCAGTTGAGAGGGCTTCAGCCACCCCCAACTTTGACGAAGAAGTGGGTCGAATCCGGGGATAAATATGCATTTTATGTGGATTTTGATGGCACTTCAATCGATTTTTCCCAGCTCAACCCCCCCAAACTTTTCTGGAGAAGCTACGCCCCTGCTTCTATGAGACCTTGACTTACAGAGCATGAGTGAATCGGTAGGCATGTAATTTATCTGCACTTTCGCTATACCATACACGATAGCCCTGGCCAAACGAAAGCGGCGCGATTTCGGACAAAATCTCGACAAAAAAGTGTTCGATGGATTTGGAAAAAATAACAAAAATCATCGCCGAATTCGCGTGAGCTCAGCTTTCGAGTGGTGCATCTCCCGTAGTTTGACCCCTCCGAACCCATCCAACGAATCGTGTGACCAGTGTGCCAACGTTTAAAGGACTACCAACAGCACCAAAACCCTAGCTGTCCAATGCCATCACACAACAGTTTGCTGCACATTTCAGTGGCTGGTGGACATGCATAGCAATAATGTCACGGAAAACGTATGTGATTCGAGGAGGAAGAGCCAACATGGCAACATGATGAATGCTGGAAAAGACCATAATTTTCGAAACTGATAAGAATGCAGTTGTATTAGTGGATATACACACGACAGCTGCAAAACAATAATACATGACGCAAAATTGTAACATCTGTGTTGCATTAGCAATGCGAAACATGAGATAAACAGAGTCATGTGTTATGCTTACCCCTTTCTCAAGGTTGTCCTCGGAGCTGTCAACCAGATGAGTCCGCGCCGGCTCATCGTCCTTCTTGCTCACCTTTACCTTTGTAAGCACAGTCATGCTGTTTGATTAAGTCCTCTTGACGCCAATAATCACGCACTAGATCCGTATAGACACTCTGCGGAATGCAATAGGAATAAACAATACATCTCTCCAATCAATGGTCACAGGCAAGACGAGCAACAAGTTGGTTTGAGGGAGTCCTAAGAATCCCCACAATCCCAATGCCTAATGTGATTTTTGGTTCCTTATGCCTGCCTGCGCTCTTTACAACGCTTCGAATCGGAATTATGCGGGAAATGATGTTACACGTCACAAGCTGTCCTTTAACAATTCCTTGCCAGGACCAGCTGACAATATTAAATTCGTTCCCACCGGAACGAGGGCAATGCAAAAAACATCCTAGGCCAATATGGCAGCGGCGTCACCATACCCGGCATACCGAAAACGAGCTGGTGACGATTTTAAGACAAATCTGCAGCAGACTTTTCTTGATAGATTCAGTCCAAATGTTTTAATTTGATGAATTACCGTGATCAGGATCCACGCTAAGCAGAGCTTGTAAACCGACCTTGCCAGAGCGGGTCAGATCTAAAGCCTCTCCCGAGTGCCCGGTCCTCACCGCAACTGTCAGTGCCGGTCCCGGGTCTGTTTACGCCACCCGAGCCCGTCCGGACAATGGTCCGGACCCCTTCGACCCCGTTTCAACCGGCTCCGGCGACCCCAAGTACATTCCTGACGGAGTGCGGTTAGGACCGGGACCATTGGGGCGGCAAATAGACGCCAGTCTGACGTCCGTCTCCGCGCGGGAAAAACTCGGAAGTCTATTCCGACATTACTCCGTCCGAGCCTCTGTCCGCTGGGGTCGGCAGCCAAACGCGACCAGCTGGAGAGGGGGCAGATTTTGACCCCCTGTCTATCTCCCGAACCAATTGTCAGATCGAGACGAAACATGTGGCAATCGAAATATGTAAGCGATATGGATCTATAGGATGCTGAAGTTAAGGCCAAATATGAATATGAGCCCGTACCCTTTGTTTGCAATTTCGCTCAAAACTTTAAATTTAAAAGAATGATCGATTTTAGGACAAAAGACAGCTTACGCAGCTTCGCAGACAACTTTATCATATATATACCTCCAGGCCTTGGTGACATTTCTGCCGGATATTTACATTTCTGTTGTCAACAAAAATAGTCAATAAAAGCACAAAAAACTACATTTAGTTTTAAATTTGATTTAACAGTGTAGCCAAGGTTCCATTTTAACATGAAAACATGCATATTGCAAATGTTTTGCTCTATCCCATTCGTCATAACATCGTAAACAATAAACATGCATCGATCCTGCTGTAAGCTTCATACAAAGTTCCGTGTTTCGGTGCCGTTTATAGCTCCACGTGTGATTGCACTACACAACTATTACCACATTCTTAATCCATGGCCAATTTCGAACATTTTCATGTATGTTCCATATTGAAATGGGGGAAAATAAACACTCCGACCAATGGCGGGCTAGATCGGGCTCGTGGCCCATAGTGCGTCAGCGTCCGTCTGGGCGCGTGCGTCGCGCAGCCGTCAGGAACATCCGAATAGCCTAAAGAATGCTCCGAAACGCCGCGAGTGTTGAAATTCTGCCTAGGATCGTGACGTCACATTTCGACTGAGAATGGTCTGAAGAAGGTTGAGCCACTAATATGGATAAACCAGTAACCACTCCACCCTCATGGTCATTTGTGCCCTATCGAGCAACTTGACACCTGATTTAGCAGCTTTGCACCCATTCAGTAATCAAACTGAGTTTAACATACCTGCATGGCGATCAGGAAAGACTCGACACTCGGCCTGGGGATCCCGTTCTCATCGAGCTAATTTTAACGAACAGACACGGCTCTTAGGGAAATGGTGTGTCAAACATGATGTTTGCCCAGTGTCGTCGAGTTGCGCCTCGATCTGTTAAGTGAGTCTGCGGACACCACTTCGGCTGGTAAGGAGTTCGTCATTTACGACCCCAGTGCTGAACGCATACCTGCGGACAAGTGTCCTTGCTCTGGGTCTGCGTAGCTTCCATTGATGCCCCTCGTCAGCAGTCTGGGTCGTTCCTCGTAAGGAATGTCTCCGGCGGCACATATATACCTCCTTGGAACAGCTGGTACACTGTCACCATCAGACATGTGCATGGATCTGAAAGTTGGATCTATGATCCCAGAGGATCTCTCGACAAAGCGCAATGTTGGATCTATGATCCCACTTGATCCCACGACAAATTACAACAGTAGATCTTGGATCTCAGTGGATCTTTCGATTAAATTTTGCAACGGATCTTGGATCCCACAGGATCCCATTATAAACAATGAAAATGGATCTATGATCCCAACGGATCTCGGATCCGACAGGATTCAACTTGCATATTATGCCATAATTATAGTATTTATCGACAAAATCGAACTAAAAGGCATTAAGCTATGCTAGTTGCATTAACAACTAATGCAAATTACTGGCAATTACTTTAAAAATTGGTTCCGAAAATACACATCTGTATACTGGCAGATCTGGGATCCCAGTGGATCCCAATGCAAAATGGTGCCTGCGATCTCGGATCCAGGCGGATCTGTCGACAAATATTGAAACGATCTATGTCCCAGTGGATCCATCGACAATTTGTGAAGGTGGATCTATATCCCAGCGGAGTCTGGGATCAATCCACAATCAATCCCGAGATCCGTTCTTGTAAGATCCGTGCACATGTATGGTCACATGTCCCCCCAAACCCCGGGACCCGTAGTAAAAAGAAGGTAACCCGAGATGGCGCAGCCTTTCAGGTTATAAGAGAAGCTTGACCGTTTCCACCATTCGCGTCGCACGCCACTGAACGCGTTCTAGCTGCCAACCGCTTCTGGTCCATTCTAACAAGTGTCCCTAGATGGTGTTTTCATACTCAAACAGTCTCACCATGGACATGTAGAGCAGTGGTAGCGTGCCTTCGTCGATATTGGCGAAGAAACGGGGCACAACGGCAAGCATATTATATTATGTACCGCCACATTGGCTAGTGCTGTTTTTTTCCATTTCCCTAATTTCGGCCAGAATGACCAGAACAGAATATTATGGCTAGTCCATGACCAGAATATTACAGTGTTGGAAATGTTCACATTTGTTGGTTTTTAGACCACCAACAAATGTTGTACTACCAAATTATGACTGGTAAAAATGATTTGTTTTTGTACTCCTCATGCATGATATTTATTGAATATTTATAATACATTGACATATACCTATGCAAAAATATATGAATGGATGAATATTTATACAACATTCATCATGAAAATATCAGTATTTCCTATTTTTTGCCTACTATCAAGTTATTTTTGTACTCTTCCATTGTGAAGATATGTACTCCTACACCAACACAAAAAATGAAAATTCCCACTCTGGAATATTATGACTAGTCCCAATGAGGAATTTATATAAAAAAACGGTGGTGGCTTGTGTCGTCATTCCCCTAAGCATTCTGATATGAAATTTTCTTAAGAATGCAGCCCAAAACTTTAAAGGTTTCCACCTAATATTTAAAGGGACTGTCCCACCTTTACATTATATTTGAGTTGAGATAGCCATTTTCCGTGCTTGCATTGCAATTATTGGTATGTATAAGTTAAACAAACCACCGGAGGTCGAATCACAAATAAATGAGTTGGTTTTGACATTCTCCAACAAAGAACCCATAGGTATGAGCATTAGGGTTCTTAATCGATGTCGTCATCTCTCTTTACCCAATGTTTGTGAAAGTCGACTTTGTTTTACATTTGGCTGTACATAAGCCATACACTAGTCATACATATAGCAGCGTGAAGGTTTTCTCTACTTCCCAAAAATTCTTCATATGACTCATCAACCCAAATATTAAAACGTATTTTTTATAAATTAAGCACTGTTATGAGAAAAAAATGCATAATCTGTCGGCAGCAATTACTTAATATTTAGCACCACATGCGGCGTACATTTGAGAACTTTTGAAAAGGTGGGACAGTCCCTTTAACTAACAAAACCAGAGTTTCATTAATGTTGTCAGAGTCCTTTCAACCAATGAATTTCTGAAGTCAGGTCCTACATTCATCAGGGTGCTTGTTGCACAGGCCCTGACACGCACCATCTGCTGCGGTCGCTTACGGTTCGCTGTCGGCCAAGCAGAAATGAAAAATGAAAGCTTTACATGCCTAAGGACACCTGAGCATCATGGGCATAGTAAACAATCATAACACAGAACATATCCTAATGCCCAAGCTTTCATGCTATTCACAACAAAGTGCTACAGTAAAGCCTACATCACCAATAGCATGAACAGTCTGTCCTGTTCAAGGCAATGCAGCTCCTGCTGTTCCTGTGGCCAAAACAGCAGGGCTTAATCATCAGCCAATCATGAAAGAGCAGGTCCAGAGGGGTAATGTCACTTTCTGCTGCTCCTGTGGGAGCTAAAGAACAGCTGCTCTAAAATAATTGTGGGCATAAATGGAAAGTGTCTGACAAAGGCTAAACACTATTTTGTTTGCGTCACAGTTCACTTATGGTGGTTTTCCTGAAAATGACAGCTCATATTGACTCAATTTAGGTGTTTAATTAGTTGGGTGGTTTTGGAAAATATTATCAGGTTTCCATGCAATTGCCCATTTGCTGCAAACATTACACACACCATCTATCAAACACCGGAACACCAGGAACACGGGTAAGAACTATCAGCTTCAGCAGCCACAATAGTGTTCAAGATTGTTCAAATTTAGCTCTGCAGTTTGGGCCGCAGGAGCCATAGAGGCGATTCATCTTGAAACAGGCCTCTGGTGTTAGAATGTGTCCAGCATTACACAATTGTTTACCCTATGATTAACTTGGGACAGTTATAGTTAGGGAGTCTCATTGCATATAAAGACCACTACTGACCACTGTGATGATCATTGGGGCACATGACACCCAATTCACCACTATAATGAAACAAATTCATGAATGAAAGTGTGTCTGCCTCACTGCCTGACAAACCTTTCTTGATTTTAACGAGGGTACATTTTCACTTGCTGATATCAGTAGTGAGTAGTTTCAGTAGCACTTTCTGTCATCTTATTTTTGACCATATCTAACACCTAGCCCTCCTCTTCATGTTTTTTAAATTATTATTTTGGCTCCCATTTCTCAGCTGGGAGTTCTGCAACATTTTCTCTTTTGTTTTTTGGTGTTAGCGCAAGGTGATGTGCGTTGTTGGGATTAAGGGCACTCCTGGTCACCTGTTAATGGGTGTCGGCTTATGATGATGATTGGGGCATTAGGGCGTCACAACAAAGTAGTTATATGGCGCCCATGGGTGGCGGCTTATAAAAAATAAATAATAATCCCTGTCATGTATCGACCACATGTTGAGCTGCCTACCATTTATACTGCAAACAAACTTTATGCGCTCAAATAAGCAGAATTTGCACATCATAATGCAAAGGAAAATTATATTTTAAGGAAGAATGAGACGCTAAGTTGCCGAAGGCAATGATGATGAACCCCTTTGTGCGGACAGCCCAAGGAATGTGATGAGTTTCAATTACGTTTTCCAGGTACACATAAGTATGTTACAATTTGAAATCAAAAGATACTGATGCGAAAGCCTATATGAACCACAAAATTTCCAGAAAATATACGTACCCACCAAACTTTGAGCAGGAGAATTCTGCACTGTACTGCGCGACTCTAATCTCAATCTTGATTGGGTAATCCCTGGCCTTGAGCGACTAGAAACCGCATATTCGTGACATCCGATTATACAATTCCTTGGTTAAACTAAGTAGATGTAATCTGACAATGAAAATAATTTAAAACCGAACATTTAAATGCGTTTAAAAATCAGTTGGTAATCAAAAAGAAAGAATACAATTGAACAAATGCTAAAATGCTATGTTGTAATACATATTTCCTCTTTTGCAATAATGTTGGAGAAGTTGGCAAGGTTGGTTGTTAGTGCATAATTCCATTTGCGCCATAAATGTCTTTATTATCATCAAAGTGTTCTTCTTGTTTTCGCATGCAAGTTAAAGCCAATTAGCAACATCGTCAGCAAAGTCACATCCAACCAAAAAGGAGTATTTGGATTTCTGCTGGTTGTGAATGTTCTGAATGGTGGAGGAATAAACACATTGTGAACACCGCAGCGCCATTTTTGCACTAGTGTGCAAGGCCATGCATGTTTCGTATTTGTATTTTTGTTTTGTTCTGGTTTTGTTTGGCGTGTCAGGCGGATGTTGATTGCATTTGTTCGGTATATGTGTAAATTGTTTTGATTGGAGTCTCGTTTATCAGGTTTGTGGATATTAAGGTTTAGGCTAGGGGATTTTTTTCTGAATTCTGGCTGTTAAGGACGTAGTATCACGAATTCTGGCTGTTAAGGACGTAGTATCACTATTGAAGGCAAGGCACGCTTGCGCGCTGGCACTCGGGCACGCTTGCGCGCTGTGCTGCTCCAGTTTATTCAGGGCCCAGTTCAAGTTTGAGTTGTGTTGATTCAGCAGTTAAAGACAAACAGAAAGAAGAGTGCAACAGAGGGCCTCTGGGGGCTGGGGCCCATCCGAGGTTGTACATACCCCCTCCAGTCTCCACCAGTCTAGCTCCCTTCAAATCACCTATTCACCTGCTTTAACCCTCAGCCCTCGCCTTAGCTCTTATGGGGAACGTTTCTCACCTTTGCCGTACGGGGGCCTGGCAGGCCCCCTGTTAACTTCTAAACCAAGCAACATAGAGCAACATGGTAAAAACCAGCATGTTGCCTGTTATGTGAGGAATCTAACAGTATGCATTTGTTTGGTTTCAGGTCAACGGATGACCTTCCAGGTCAAGTCAACAACCCAAAATTGATCACTTAAACTGTTTTTGCTCTGTCCGTCTTCATTATTGAACTTACAAAAATAAAGTGATTTGGCTAGCGTCCGAATGTTGGTTGTTGAATTAGCTATCTGACCACCAAACTGGGTGGTACCAACTGGGTGGTACCTGGAAAAAATACATGCTTTCATCAACATGTCCAGCGTAATTCAGCGATTGCTCTAAAATTTTGGTGCACGTCCAGCATATATAGAAGATTGTGGCAGCATTCTGATGCACGTTCAGCGTAAAACAGCGATTGCGCCTACATTTTGGTGCATGTCCAGCGTTATTTTGTCTAGCCAAAGTTTGGCGCATAGACCCCTGAGATTCTGGTTCAATCCTTCAAGGCCGCAGCACAACTGGGTCCACTGTTCCACACAACCGCCAGTCACCTGCCACTGATAGTTGGAAGAGCACTTGGAGGCCCTGTAGGGGCCACAGGGGCCCACTCTGAAATACCAGAGGGCAGCACAGACGTTTAAAATAGCCCTATGCATGTCAGAGACCTGGACAAACAGAAAGGGCCTCTGAGTGATTCAGAAGGCCCCCTGAACACATTGAATGGGGACCTAGCCAGCACAGAGGGCCCCTGTGCAGGTCGTAGGGGCCCCTGGGCAGGTAGAAGGGGCCCCTGGGTAGGTTGAAAGGGCCCCTGAGCAGGTAAGAGGGGCTCTTGATCATGTTGGTAGGGTGAAAAAGCAGCCAGCGCAGTTCCTTACCAGGTCGAAAGGGCCCCTGAGTAGGCTGGATGGCCCCTAGCCAGACCAGTGGGCCCCTAATAAGTTCAAAGGGCCCCTGTGCAGGGTTAGAGGGGCCCTTGACCAGACCGAAAGGGTCCCCGGGCAAGTCAGAAGGGCCCATGAACATGCTGAATGGGCCCCTCACCAGTACGGAGGGAGAAGACCTTTTTATCCGTTCTACTGGCCCTTTCAACGCTCGGGAACGCCCGGAACGGACCCTATCAATGCTCGGGAATGGGCCCTTTCAACGCTCGGAATGGGCCCTGCAACGCTCGGGAATGGGCCCTCTTGAAGCGCCCCACCCCCTGAGCAAAATCCTGACTACGTGCCTGGTTAAGACCCTACGAGGCGCCGCCCCCGAACAAAATTCTGGCTACGTGCCTGGTTAAGACCCCACGAGGCGCCGCCCCCGAACAAAATCCTGGCTACGTGCCTCTCTGAGGGTCCTGCTCCAATCTAGTTCATCAGAAGTTGAAGAAAAAGGGCATCACAAATAATGTGTAAGAAATCCGTAGAGTTGTTCATATCATTTTTTTTTTTTTTTTGGAGGGGGCCTTTTAACACTTGGGAAGGGCCCTTTTGAGACGCCCCCTGGACGAAATCAAGGCTACGTGCCTGCTTCAAGGTCATCACAGTAACCTTGTAAATTAAAATGCAAAAAGCCCATTTGGGCATTGCAGCAAAATTGAGTCTAAGCAACGACCGGACCGATTTGCTCGCCGTAAGCTCCAATCGATCCAGTGTATACGATTTCATCATCTGTTCTGAATCTGGTGACCTTAGGTCATCAGCGTGACGTTGTAAGTGTAAGAAGCCCATATAGGAATTGCAGCAAAATATAATTTCTGCAACGGCAGGACCGATTTGCTCGCCGTAAGCACCAATCGAGTCACCAATACATTTCGGCGCAACGGCCATTGCGCCGAAATTTCGGCGCAACGGCTCCGCCGCGGCTTCCAGCGTAGTGAGTGTATTTTTTCCAGTCGGGTCTGACCATATATCGTTTTTTAGGTCTGGCTTAGTGAACGACCTCTTAAGAACAAAAATTGTCACCATATATTACAATTGCTATGGGCAATTAGCATTAGCAACCTCGACTCGATGACGTCCGGAAAAAACGGTCATAAAACCTAAAAATTAGAAAGTGATATATGCAAATAAAAATGCATATTGCCAGACCAGTTTTGTCTCAGAAATCCAACAAAGTATTTATTTGCTCGTATCTGGTCAAAGAAGGGAATTGGAAACATTATGTCATGAGTTTCTTACACTTTGGAAGCTATCACTCAGTCAAAATAAGATATATTGTTTTGAAATTTTGTTTGAGTATTTTCCATACTCAGTTCTCTGACATATATTACGTTTTTTAACATCTTTGAAAATTTTGATTTTGTAGACATTTAAAAAACATTGTTTATTTTATTTTTGGTGGTCAAAAACCCCAATTTTGCAAATATGAGATTGTCATTTGAAAGAAAATGTAATTTTCTATATTTTTTCGTTTTTTGTTTACAACTTGCTTAAGAACTAATTTGTATATGATTTTCCCAATATTTACCACTATTTTACCAACATGACGCCACTTAAACGTCATTATCTCCCAAAATACTAAACCAGTTTAATTTTAAAAATCACAGAATACGTGTAATTGTTGTAAACTCAGCTACTGAAAATTTCAGCAAGATGCGCTTCATGTGTAAACAGTTATTCAAGAAAAACCTCAGGAGGGGAGCTGTCAGCCCCCCCCCCACCCCCCCCATAAGGCAAGGGTTAAAGGAAGTCTAATCCCACAAGTATTTATGAACGGGTAATGATACTTTCACCACCTTTTGAAGACTCATTTATAACTTAAAGACAATGCAAACTTGCTACATCTTTTCACATCAGATCCAACTTTTTAGCCCTCATTCCCAACTTTGTACCAAGCCTTTTTACTGGTTTTAGGTTACGAGCATCTATCTGCAGACTATGCTAATATTTTTGTCTACAAGATGGTCGGTGGTGGTGGTGGTGGTGGTGGTGGTGGGGGGAGGGGAGTCCCCCTGGTAGGGCTGCAGTGCAGCAAACGACAATAAAATGTGAAAGGAACGTTCTACATGGCCCCGTCCCTGCGATCGTAATTGCTGTTAAGGTTAGGTCAGGTTTGATTATATTATTACAATTGTTTCCTGCCACATTCAGAAAATGTTTGGGTTTCTAGGAATTTGATAATTTGTTTTGGAGTTATTGGCTGATCGTCTAAGTCATGCAAGGTGACCTCACGAAAATGTCGGAGGTTATAATTCGGCAGCCATGACTCAAATCAAGCTGAAACTCGCTCAGCGCGATTTGGCGCCCCAGATAACCCCCCCCCCCCATAATGGACTTACATCAAAATCTGAAATGTGGGGTGTTAATTTGGGGTCTTTGCTTGTTAATCTTTTCTGGAATGTCATTTTCCCCGAGAAACGTGACATACGTGTTTCTTCCTTTGTACGGCACTTGCATCGTGACTCCGATTGCTGATTGGCTTATTTGTTGCACTTACATCCGGGACTTTTGATGTACACTCTCTGGCACTTGGTCTCTGATCACGACGCCTCGCTAATATCCGCTCAGCCGACAGCGTTGTGGGGCGGCTGCTTGTCATATACTGTAGTAGGCGGCAGGCGAAGCCATAACAACCTCTGCTGTTGATTGACGTCATGTGTCATACAAAGATAAACTTACCTTTTCCTCCAGATATCCATCTATGGTCCAAACCAAAGTCATATTTGTACTTTTGAGCTCAAGATGCCCCTTTCTGCCAACTATCAATATCTCTGTCAAGGTGAACTGTTCCCTTTAATGACCTTCAACATGAGGCTCCTGACCAACCTAATTATTCTGCTGAAATTTTCAGTAGCTGAGTTTACAACAATAACACGTATTCTGTGATTTTTTAAAATAAAACTGGTTTAGTATTTTGGGAGATAATGACGTTTTAGTGGCGTCATGTTGGTAAAATAGTGGTAATTATAAAATAGTGGTAAATATAAGTATCGCTACCCAGTGTTACTGCGAAAAATGCTGTCTACGTGTGAGCCACATAACTTTGCCGAGAGTTTAGTTACTAGGCAAAGTGTGCACGGGAGAGTCACCCGACAGAGTGACATGCTTCTGACGCCCTCTATACGGACTGAGTCTGGGAGGCGTCGCTACTTGTACACGGCTGTCGCTGAGTACAACGAGCTGCCGTCTGAGCTCCGCTGTTTAAGCTTCGCTGGTTTTAAACGTGAGCTCAAAGAGTACCTGATGGAGCGTGAGCGTGATACCTAATTTTATGACTCACTGCACTCGTTTATGAGAGATTGTGTTGCGCTTTGTGCTGTGTGCTCTGAAATGCGTACATGATGTATGAGTGTTGCGTCACCCAAGCCCAAGTATTGTAATGTGTTTTTGACTCGAGTCATGGACTAGCCGTAGCCTGCAGCGGATATGGCTCACGAAGTGAAATCAATAAATGAATAAACAAGTGTTCTATGTACGTTCCACTTCAAAGATTCTGATGTTGCATGGAGATTAACTGTCATTGCAAAATACATTGACAATATTTTGTCTTATTTAACGTAATTATATTTCTTTTGACAGCTTTTATCTCGAATGTGAGCAGCTGGTTGACAAGAAGAATCGAAGAGCATCACCTCTTTGTGCAGCCATGTCAAACCAGGCAGGGACACCAATGGTGAAGACAGAAATTAAGCAGGAGTTCGGCACCGTCTGGATTGAGGATGCCAATGGTATGTTTCATGGTTTTCGGTAGCTAGCTAGCTCATGGTTTTCGGTTTCATAGCACTGAGTAGTTCCATTGCTGTTGCAAAGATAAACCAGCTCTGGTTAACTGGTTGGTTAAAGATGGCAGACATTTTGTAGATGTCACTGAATATATAATACAGCAACGTGCTCTCATCTGTCTATTTTTATTGTAGTTGTATCACATAGTTTTTCCTCTTGAAATTTACCTCTTAAACCTCACTTGACAATAATGATACATTATATGTGCTCTGTACCATGTGAGTCTGATCATCACTGCAATGGGAGCCCTGGTATCACCTTTACCGTCTAGATCGCCCTGCTAAGCCACATAACTTTATAGTTAAGGCGCCCTTAAACCCTGATCAGCACTGCAGTGGAAGCCCTTGTATCACCTTTACCGTCTAGATCGCCCTGCTAAGCCACACAACGTACTGCAGTGGAAGCCCT